>SKCR01039002.1:0-48499 GCA_019454045.1 Zanthoxylum bungeanum | reverse complement strand
ACTTGCATAAGTATCCAATACTTAAATATATGAGAACTATGTCGTTGTGCCCTCACAACTTGCACAAATGCAATACTAGTCTATTCCGCATTATCGATGTCCGATCTCGATAATACTCCGACTAGGGATATTTAATGATTAAACCTTTTATATTGATACTGTTCATATCATCTCAATACGGAACTAATCATAACGGACTTTTGCCATTAATATACAAAGTAAATAATTTTACAAAACGGCAAAAGGCAATTTCATTATCACATAGTTAATTTTGTACAATAATACAATATCATTTACAAAACAGTGACGCTATGGGTCATAATGTCTAACACCACCGTGACCTGTTGTAGCTTCTCATTAGTCTGCTGCAGCTCGTCGGGTGCTGGCTAGGTCGTCTTTGGTGGTGACTAACGTCTCGAAGAGAGACATTGTCCGAATTACCACTATTACGTGCAGATGACGTTGGCTTCTTACGAGTGCCAAGACCAACGTTGTAAGCTGTCTGATTCTTGAAAACCAATTGCGACAGCTGCTCATCTGGTATGGGGTCGGTCTCTGTCCTCCTGAGTTTGATGTTGGAGTTCCATCATTTCGTTCTGTTTCAAAAAATAAGTTAATATTAGAATTTGAGAAAAAAATTTAACATATATATATTATTATTTATTTTTAAAAACTGAAACTTACATAGCAGCGTTCGGCTTCTCTTTATCCATTTATTCTTGTCATTGTAATGCGTCACACGGAAAAAAATCTGGAAATGATTGCGCCACCTCACCTGTGCTACTTGTGAATAAACATAAAATAAATCAATATTATTCCAGATCGTAGTAAAAACAATTAACTGTTAAATTTTACGTTAGGATATATTTACCTCAGAAGGTTCGGCACGATGTTGGATAAATGGCTTCGAACCTCCACTGTGGTTAAAACGCAAGTGACTTCGATTTTCCGCATTTGGCGTGAAATTTATCCTGTATTCACGAACACTGTAAGTACCGAAAACAAGACAATTATAATTCCGTTTATTAAAAATTTACCTCGTGTTTTGCTCGACCAAAGCTCACATTAAGAATTCCAGTCTGTTGGTTCTATTATGGTCCCGGATCGATTATAAGCATGAAAAACATTGCGAATACATATCGATGAAGTTGCGGAATACTCACATCGATCGGTTGAGACGATTTGAAGACGAATCAAGCCAAAAACCCCACTGTTTCACGCCTGAACTGCTGCAGAATTTGCTCACTGGTTGGGCAGTTTTGGATCCAATTTTGAAGCTCCAAACTTCGTCGAATGGATCCCGCCTCATGGGGACTTCCCTAACACCTTCGCAACTCTCGTAAGTGTGCTAGCACTTGCGTTTTGCATCAAAAACGCACTCATGCTTCCCTAGAAGCTCACGGCAGTGAGCGTGAAAAATAGGAGAGAAATGAAGCCCCTTGGGCGTGAATTAGAGAGAGGGAGAGATGGAGAGAAAATGTGTTAATTAGATTAGTAAAGCATTTCAAAAATGCTTATATATTTTTCAAAAAAAATATATTAAACAATTACCAAAAATTCATTAAAGAATTAAAATGGTAAAAGTTTCACCAACTAACACTATTTCACCTAAAGCCATCAACTATTCATTTCACTTTATTAAAGTGACATGTCTTTCAATCAATCAATCACATCAATCAATCAATCACATCACTCAAAGTGACATTTGATTTGACGCTTGATGTGACGAATGATTTGACGCTTGATGTGACTTGCTTTGCCGCACTCGAATTCGAAATACGAATGCGCTCGCAATCACACTCGGGCTCGGGTTCGCTAATTCCCAATTAGCGAGTTTTCCGTCGCGTCGTAATTAAATGATTACGCCTAGCGAATTCACTATTCACGTCGCTAACGAATTAATTCCAAATTAATTCGTTCGCCCGAATTAAAATCCAATTTCAATCCGCGTCGAAATCCAATTTCGTTTAATATATCGATATATAATTATCGATTAATTCAAATTAATCGTTATCTCTCTCAGACGATATTTTATCCTAGATAAAATATCTCCGTAATTAATCCAGATTAATTTTCTCTTTCTTCTATATAATCCCAGATTATTAATGAGTGCGAGTTATGCGTCATCGGTGCATTATCGGGAAGCGACCCATGAGATCCCCGGATAATTCGGCAGTAAATACGGTCGTCGGAATATCCGAATCACGTACGTACCAAGTAAGTACTACGTTTACCAATTTACGAGACAAGATCGGCTTCTAGCAAAGCACGAAGTCTATCCAATTCTCCGGTCATATTCTCTAAGAATATTTAAGATCTATATCAGGCGTAGTATACCAAGTATCGTGTATATCGGCCCAGTATCGGATAGTACGTGCACTCTGATAAGTGTCTCTCCGAAGCATATATGTCTGGCTCGTGATCTAGGTAAGAGTGCTCGGATAAAGCTGTGTGCCCGTCCGCACATATGATAGTATAGATAGTATAGTAGTATATCCTGCCGAGCGATGTCTGGTAATAGTCTCTATAATCGGATATACATGACCTTGTCATAATATCCCGATGGCCGGCCAGCACTTAAGAGCACTAATACCGTATCCTGCGTGACATCATCTCCACTATGACTGGAGTGATACTTCCGTCTTGACATCACACCCAATACTCTACGATTCTCAATATACCCAGCATTGGCGTACACAGAACCGGTTAGAGTCCTAGACGACCTCAACAAAAGTATATTGATTGTCGTAAGCATTAGCGGTGCAAGTCTCAGGTTAAGACCATACACACCTACCCTGATGTCGGACTCCCATAGACACATAGTCATAATACCAATGGGATTCCGAGGGGTCTATCCAGAGCGAAGCTGTTTCCCGTACCATCGGTGAAACACAACCTCCTATCGCACTTGCATGAGTATCCAATACCCAAATATATGAGAACTATGCCGTTGTGCCCTCACAACGCGCACAAGTGCAATACTAGCCTATTCCGCATTATCGATGTCCAGTCTCGATAATACTCCGCTAGGGATATTTAATGATTAATCCTTCGTGGACTGATACTGTCTCATATCATCTCAATCCAGGAACTAATCATAGGGACCTCTCTTCATTTATATATCTAAGGTGATCTAATCACAAATGATGAGAGTGCAATTTCCTTGTCACATAGTTAATTTGTACAACAACACTATGATCTGTACAAATAGTGACGCTATGGGTCATATTATCCAACAATCTCCCACTTGGCACATAGCCAGTCACTCAAGTGTCGAACACCCGAACTATGTACGGTTCGCTCAAATTGCTGAGAAAAGGTTTTCGTCAGCGGATTTGCATGATTATCGTCTGACGCGATTTATACGATCATCACATCGCCACGATGTATGATCCGAACGAATCAGATGATATAGAAGTATATATCTGGATCGTCGATGAGACCTTTAATTCTTTAGCCTTGTGCTGACGCCTAGCTCAGCTGCTAACAGAACTATATCTAATCTAATTAGATTTATTATCGACCCAAATGGCTTCTATTGCTGCCTCAGCTGCAGCAATAATCCGCATTTGTTGTTTATTCGGCAACAGTATCTTGCTCGGAAGATTTCCAGCTCACTGTCCCGTTATTCAAACTTTATAGTACCGCAGTATTTAACTGTTTGGAAACTTGCGGTAGTGATCCCAGTCACTTCAAGTTCTCCTTCTCCATAGTTTAAGACAACATCTTTAGTTCTCTAAGATACTAACAGATGTCCTTAACTTCAATCCAGTGACTATCACTTGGATTGACCCGATTGTGACTCCATATGCTCAAAGCGTATGAGACACCATATCAAGTACATTTTAAATGTACAATTTCCCAGAGAGTGTTAACAACTCCAAATCTATCCCAGTAGATCTTTATTCCTTGAATAAAGGTTGTTACTCCCCAGAATTCTACGGAGAATTTCTATGAAAGCCAAGCTTTCACCAATTGCTTTATGGGAATTTCCTTGTCAGTGCGCTCCCACTAACCTCCTTATATACACAAGAATCATTTCGTTTTGAATCAAATCATTAACCATTATGATTATTTCAAAACGACAGTTCCAAGAACCTTATGCTTGCTTCAATCCAAACATGGATCGAATAACCCGCAAACCTTGTTTGTCGGTTATACAAAATCGTCAGGATGTTGTAAGCATCCTCCAAGAGGTTTCCTTTTCAGGAAAGCGATTTTGATCATTAACTGACACATTTCATAAATGAAATATGCAGTATCTACAAGCATCTTCAAAATGGATTTACCATGGCAACAGGTAAAAGGTTGAACCGTAATCAACACAATGTTGATAACGATACCTTTCCGTCAAAAGCCTAGCTTTGTACGTTGGTATGTTGCCATCCATGTATGTCTTCCTTGAAGACGTTTATAGTACCAATAGGCACAATGCCTTGCGGTACAACAACTAGTATCCAAACATAGTTGTTATACATGGAATCCATTTCGGACTCATGGCACTTTGCCATAATAGGGAGTCGATACCTTGTATCACTTCCTCAAAACGTAGTCGGTTGGTATACCTCCATAAGATTTACATCTTTAAGGGGTTACATCAGAAACCCATACCCCAGGTTGTTTCCTGATTCTCTCCGATCTACGCGGTTCTTGTGTATTCGAAGATTAATGGTACAGATTCATCATTGATGAACTGTTTGTGTTCCATTAAGGACTTCGTGCCTCGAATAGTATTACTCCGATTTTCATCGAGTATCACTATCCTCCCACTGACCACTGCATATCGGTGTTCCTCTTAGGAAAACCGCATGGTGAGCAACAATCATATTGTTCTCATGTGAGATTTATAAGTACTATACTTATGGTTTCCCTAGGATAACCTATAATTGGCACTTATCCAATTTGGGTTCTAGTTTGGTATCATCCAAACGTTATGCCCGGCATACCCAAATTATTAGGAATGAGAAACCCTGTTTCTTTCCTGTTCATATCCTATATGATATCTGTCAAACAGATTTATATGGAACCTTATTCTAAATAAGTTTTGCACTGTTAATACATATCCTGTTGAAGGAAATGATAGCTCAGAGCGACTCGTGATAAACCTTATCATGTCCAACAAAATTCGGTTTTCGTTCGGACACACCGTCTAACTGACGTGTCTCGGGAGGAGTCCTCATCTGAAAGAATACTATACTCTTTCATGTATGTTTGAAACTTACTGCTTAAGTATTTTCCATTACGGTCTTACCGTGACGGCATAATACTATAGTCGATCTGTTTATCTACTTCGTGTCGAAACTCTAATAGTTTCCGATCTGTGTTCTTCAAAAGAAACACATAACCATAACGTGATGCCACATCCGTTAAGGTCACGAAATATTCATGTTCACATCTAGCCTAGCTAGATATGGGCCCACTAACTTCACCATGAATAGGGCTAACAGATCGGTGGCATTTTCACTATTACCAAGTAAATAGTGTTTTAGGTACTTTACCTAACAAACTAGATTCGTAGACTTTATTTGAATAGTCAAATCAGTCCTAGTACCCACTCTTCAAAAGTGTGGATATACGAGTCTTGTTTAATTGTGTCCCAGACAACAATGCCACAAATAAGTCTCTATTGATCAAATCAATTTGAGCTATTTATTTGTCATTTTATATGTTTTGAGATTTTAATTATATTCAAAATATAATTCTGTTATTCACATCTAATGTGTTTATCTCAGTATCATCTTTATATAATGAAACACTTAGTGTTCTAGAATATAAAGGTTTATCCACAATGGATTAAACACTGATATAGAGATAATGTCTCTAGTCAAACTAGTTACATTATAACAGTTCCTAATTTAAGTACACACCCGAAGGGTAGTTCCTAAACTTAGGTATCTACGGTCGAAACAGCGACTTTCGTCCCGTTTCCGATTCGCAGAGCAATCTCAGCTTGAAGTCAGTATCCTGCTCAAAGCAGATTCTGAACATCAATACATATATTTTATGTACCACACTAAGTATTTAAAATCTAATTTCAATACTAGTAGTGAACATAACTTTGACAAACATTTTTAAAGTAAGAGCCTTGCCCTTTCTTTAATTCCTTCGTGTCTGCCATATCCAAATGGTAGTCACTTTGGGATATGTCAATTATCCTTTTCAATATTTCAGGAACCTTAGGCCAAGCCTTGGGTTTTTAGAATATCGAAACGATGTGCACCTCGTGCTACATGCCCAATTGCAAACTTTGACTTTTCACCTCTAGAATAGTCAATTAATTCTCCAAGAATTATTTATTGCAATTTTAATACTTCTTAAATCTAAAATATAGATTTATGACAAGTATATTAAATTAAGCATTAAAGTCATCATCACATAAATCTTCCAAAGATTTATGCTCTACTTATTTTGCTTAATTTTGGGCTTAAGGTATAATAAGTTATTTTATCAAATAAAGTAACCTATTATTTATTCCCAATTTGAAAATTAAATCATTTAAAATATTTAATCCCAGATTATATATTTTAAATATCCAACTTTTCAATTTTATCTTGATTACAATAGTCCAACTATTTAATCAACGATTAGTGGTACTATATATATTATAATGATTATAATAGTCCAACTATATAATCAAATATAATCCAAATTAATTAACCTCAATTACATTGATTACTATAATCCAATTATAAAATCAACTGTAAACTGAAATTAATTAATTCAAATATATTGATTAATATAATCCAATTATATATAATCAACTATAATACAGTCCAACTGTTTATTAAAACAACAATTAAATATTAGTCCAACTAATACTTTTAATATTTGACGAGTGATATTTGTTTGAGCGCGTATGGCGAGTAATTGAACGAATATTGCAAATTCAATTCTTGCCTCCCACTATTTTTCGTCGAGCCTCTAACCCTCTGTCGAGTACTCGGGAAACCGTGTTTCCTAGTGGGCTAGGATCCCGTTAAATATCACACAATCTTGACTTTGGCCAACAAATTGTATGATAATTAACTAGGTAGATCTCTAAGATCAATTGGATCTCATCCAACTCCTAGATCCGGTAGGTGGACATCCAAGTCCGAAACATATATCTTATATATGCCTATATATCCAATATATAGCCTAACCTTTTTCCTCTGAATCAACTAGGCCTTGGCTTTGGCACAACAAACCTGATGATCCCAGTCAAGCGCGGACCCATTGACCATGGAAGCTTCGTAATCAATGTCGATGGACAAGAAGTGGTCTTGACTTTGGCCAACAAACCACAACTTGGACAAGACACCAATATGGAACAAAGCTTCGTGATTCAAGCACATCTTCGACGGACAAGGGCTTGACTTTGGCCAACAACCCATGCCAATCTAGGATCTTGAGCAAGAATCACTCAATGGAAGGAAAAGACGCATGATATTTGATGAGGGCTTTTCGCGTGCAAATTGGCTACCAATTTCATTATCTTTGTTAAGGTCTCATCATCATACACCCTTAAACATGCATTCTAAATACATAATAAAGCGAGTATGAAAATAAATAATAATGATATGCGGATGGATACTTAACACATTGATCCTAGATCAAATCTCTCCCTTTCTCACTCAAGCTAGCACTTGTATTACTTCTACCCGTTACACTACACTTCTAAAGAAACCTCATTTACATTGAGGGGAATAGGTGAGAAGAGAATACAAAGAGAATAAAGGTGATAAGGCTGGACACGCAGGTCCAATTTAATAAATCGAATTTATTACAACAATTTCCAAAATTGCCCCACCCGACTAATATCCATCCGATATACATTATTCATTCATCACAACCACGTATTCACACATAAGCATGCTATCAATCAATCTAATCAAATTAATTAATCTGATAATTATGTGATCATCCAATGTTCAAACAACGATTTGATTTTGCTCGAGTCAAACTCGTTTTTGCGAATAAGTACTCAAAGTACGAATTCATGAATTAAATTAAACTACATCATTAAATCCAATTTAACATGTATTTAATACTAATTCACTATTCAATTCCAAATTAAATATTACACTTTATTTAATAAACCTTTAACGACTTAAATTCCAAATTTAATCGCTTCGGGACTCAAAGCCCGATTAACGTCCAACGTCAATTCAATTCAAGTCTAATGGGCTTTAATTAATTTCTTTAAGGCGTGGGCTTCGGCAACCAAAGCCCAATCAAGGAGTAACCCCATAAGCCTAGAAATCAATTTAGGCCCATTAGGCCCAATTAAACTTTAAAGGTTTATAAGCATTTGGGCTTAACGGAAGTGGCTTGGGCCCAATTGGATCCAATCCATTTGGCCTAAATCCAACTTTGTACAACAAAGCCCAATAAGCCCATTACAACATAATAAGCCCAAATCCAATTTAAGGCCTAAATAACTAAATTACATGAATCCAATTCCGCAATTTAATTACCTAAAGTGCATTACATGATTAATCACCCAAATCAATATTTCCAAAACATGAAATTAGTCCAATTAATCATGCTCATTATCATCATCACATGTCCAACACATAAATGAAAAAATCAAACCCATTTACATGCTACTTAGTCTCGGCCAAAGGAGGAGTGATTTTGTGTCCGATTTGGTTTCAATCCAATCGAACCCACAATCGACATAAATCACCATCCAATTTGATTTCATACACATCCAATGTCACAAAATCAAAAAATCCAAGACATTAGGGCAATATACCATTCGGCCACCATAAGCATTTTTGGGGATTTTGTTCAATTCAAAATTCAATCCAATCAATTTAAATTAACATCATCCAACATCATTACAAACTCATCCAATGAATCAAAATGAAAAATTCCAAGAATTCCAAAATACACAATACATTCGGCCAACATAAATTTTTGGGGAAAATTGATCCAATCATTATTTCATTAAATTGATCCAATCAATCACAATTAAACATGTTATAAGCATACTCAAACATTCAATTCATTCAAATCATGCTCAAAACAATTTACCCAATTTTAAGCCCTAAATTTCATGCTCAAACCTAGGCTCTTGATGCCATTGTTGGTTTCTATTATGGTCCCGGATCGATTATAAGCATGAAAAACATTGCGAATACATATCGATGAAGTTGCGGAATACTCACAACGATCGGTTGAGACGATTTGAAGACGAATCAAGCCAAAAACCCCACTGTTTTCACGCATGAACTGCTGCAGAATTTGCTCACTGGGTTGGCCAGTTTTTGATCCAATTTTGAAGCTCCAAACTTCGTCGAATGGATCCCGCCTCATGGGTGGACTTCCCTAACACCTTCGCAACTCTCGTAAGTGTGCTAGCACTTGCGTTTTTGCATCAAAAACGCACTCATGCTTCCCTAGAAGCTCACGCAGTGAGCTGTGAAAATAGGAGAGAAATGAAGCCCCTTGGGCGTGAATTAGAGAGAGGAGAGATGGAGAGAAAATGTGTTAATTAGATTAGTAAAGCATTTCAAAATGCCTTATATATTTTTTCAAAAAAAATATTAAAAACAATTACCAAAAATTCATAAAGAATTAAAATGGTAAAAGTCTTACCAACTAACATTATTTCACCTAAAGCCATCAACTATTCATTTCACTTATTAAAGTGACATGTCTTTCAATCAATCAATCACATCAATCAATCAATACATCACACTCAAAGTGACATTTGATTTGACGCTTGATGTGACGAATGATTTGACGCTTGATGTGACTTGCATCGCCGCACTCGAATTCGAAATCGAATGCGCTCGCAATCACACTCGGGCTCGATTTCGCTAATTCCTAATTAGCGAGTTTTCCGTCGCGTCGTAATTAAATGATTACGCCTAGCGAATTCACTATTCACGTCGCTAACGAATTAATTCTAAATTAATTCGTTCGCCCGAATTAAAATCCAATTTCAATTCCGCGTCGAAATCCAATTTCGTTTAATATATCGAATATATTAATTTATCGATTAATTCCAAATTAATCGTTATCTCTCTCTAGACGATATTTTATCCTAGATAAAATATCTCCGTAATTAATCCTAGATTAATTTTCTCTTTCTTCTATATAATCCAGATTATTAATGAGTGCGAGTTATGCGTCATCGGTGCATTATCGGGAAGCGACCCATGAGATCCCCGGATAATTCGGCAGTAAATACGGTCGTCGGAATATCCGAATCACGTACGTACCAAGTACTACGTTCTACCAATTTACGAGACAAGATCGGCTTCTAGCAAAGCACGAAGTCTATCCAATTCTCCGGTCATATTCTCTAAGAATATTTAAGATCTATATCAGGCGTAGTATACCAAGTATCGTGTATATCGGCCCAGTATCGGATAGTCACGTGCTAGGGCTGGGGTGGATAAGTGTCTGCCCCGTCCGAAGCACATATCGGATGTCTGGTAATTAGTCTCTATAATCGGATATACATGACCTTGTCATAATATCCCGATGGCCGGCCAGCACTTAAGAGCACTAATACCGTATCCTGCATGACATCATCTCCACTATGACTGGAGTGATACTTCCGTCTTGACATTCACCCAATACTCTACGATTCTCAATATACCCAGCATCGGCGTACACAGAACCGGTTAGAGTCCTAGACGACCTCAACAAAAGTATACTGATTGTCGTAAGCATTAGCGTGCAAGTCTCAGGTTAAGACCATACACACCTACCCTGATTTCGGACTCCCATAGACACATAGTCATAATACCAATGGGATTCCGAGGGGTCTATCCAGAGCGAAGCTGTTTCCCGTACCATCGGTGAAACACAACCTCCTATCGCACTTGCATGAGTATCCAAACCCAAATATATGAGAACTATGCCGTTGTGCCCTCACAACGCGCACAAGTGCAATACTAGCCTATTCCGCATTATCGATGTCCAGTCTCGATAATACTCCGGCTAGGGATATTTAATGATTAATCCTTCGTGGACTGATACTGCTCATATCATCTCAATCCAGGAACTAATCATAGGACCTTCTCTTCATTATACATCTATGGTGATCTAATCACAAACTTATGACATGCAATGCAACAAATGCTCAACATATCTAAAATCCCCAAATTTGGAATTGGTTATAAACCCTAATTTTTCAATTTCCACAAATTGGACAAATTAGGCATTTACATTAAATCAAATGTTTCAATCATCAATCTTTCAACTTATTCAAGTCTCAACACAATGAAACAACTCAAGATCAAATCTAGGTCATTTAAGAGTGGGTCAACAACTCTAGAATAGCAACATGGTTTCATACCTTAAAAGATTACATATAACTACAATAGTCATATCATTTCTTCATCATACATGCTTACAATTTCACCAAAGTTTTCCATCAACAAAAAACAAAAGAACAAAGAAAGAAATACCTAAGGATATCAAATATGAAAGCCTAGATCCTAAGGAACAATTTCCCTACTAATAGTAAGTTGAGAAAACTTACTAAAATCAAGCTTTCTTAGATTTTTCTTTCTTTCTCAAAGTTCTTTAAGCTTTCTTCAATGGAGTTTTTCTTTTGTGAAATGTGTATTAGGTTAAGTTAAATGAAAAGCAAATGAAAACAATTTATACTTGTCAAAAATAGCCTTGGCCGAAATTTCAAGACAAAAATACAAGTTTTCATTTCAATTTCATTTCAAATGCATTTGGTCAACTTTGACAATATCTTACAAACAACTTTATTAGATATTTATTTTGGTCAACAAATGCAACTAACATCATTACTTTAATTATCCTAACATAAGATATTTATATTTTAATTAATTTAATCATTTAACAATAAATAATCAATTATTTAATCAAATACAAATATATTAATATATGTATAATATTTACATTAAATATTAAAAACATATATTCATTTAGGATAAGTCAAATAACTCATTTTGACTATTAATTAATGTGTATTTAAATTAATCAAGTATTAAATGTAAATACAATAATTAAGCAAATGACTATCTAGTCTCTTTAGCATGTAACTTGCGTTTAACCATTAAACGAATTTATAAATAATCAATATTATTTATTTAATGTGCTCTAGTGCTCTACACGAGTATGTTTCATTATTGAGACTCTCTAGGTTCAGGTATTCCGTCACGAAATCAAATTTCATGTCCATAATCCATCCACCATAGATTTGAGATCACATCACGGATAATCTCGCTGAACCATACAGTCGAGGTCATGGCAAATGTATAATTCCTCCGTCACAGGTATCCGGATAAATCCCAGAGATATAGATGTAAACGTCAAATCTCTATCGGGATTATCCAGTCGACTATTCTATTAGCAATCTCTAAAAGAATGTTTAGAACTAGCTTCTAAACTTACCACGGGCCCATGGTTTTATCTGATTGCTAATCATATGGACTACCTATGCTCTGATACACAGAACTGACGGATCCTATCTTGATACACATAGGACACCCTGAGGATCTATCTACACCCAACGAACAGGCGGAGGTCTGATCTTAATAGATCGGTGACGTGACTGCCATCTAAGTGTAGAAGATGTCTCATGTGTCCACAATGGCATCTCAAGTCTAAGAATCACAAGTGCTACTCAACCCGAGAAGATTCTTATTGACGCTGGTGTACCATCCATTAAGAATCTTCGGTGAGTCGTTCAGTGTTTATCCGCTATAAACACCTACACGTCTATACTAGTCTCCAAGACTTATGGTTCATTGAGAAACCATTGGAATCATATATTCCAGTATACGACATGTACCGGTCTCAACGGGTTTACTATACTGACCAAGTAGTGTAAACCTTGACCAGGAACTGTCTGAGAATGACAACGTCATGATACGACTCAATGTCCGTTGCGACACTTTTGCAACTGTACCATGACTAATCATTCTAAGGTCATTACGTCTTTACCATATAAAAGAATAGATTATATTATAGAAACTGCATATATTATTAATAATAATAATGTTTTACAGAAGTATTTAACAAAATACAACCGGGAATTGGCGCTCTGAGCACCAACCCCTACAAAATCTCCCACTTGCTCTAGTGCCAATATCGATTGTATCTAATACCCATCGACTCCACGTGTTTATCAAACAACTTCGGAGGTATGGCCTTCGTCAGCGGGTCTGCTACGTTGTCTTCACTCGGCACCTTGCACACGACAATGTCCCCTCGCGACACAATCTCTCGAATGATGTGGTACTTGCGTTCCACATGCTTCGACTTCTGATGCGCCCTCGGTTCCTTTGCTTGCGCAATGGCTCCAGTATTATCACAGTATAACGGAATCGCATTCTCGATACTTGGGACAACTCCCAATTCTGTGATAAAGTTCTTTATCCACACAGCCTCTTTTGCGGCTTCAGAAGCTGCAATATATTCCGCCTCAGTGGTGGAATCAGCTGTAGATCCCTGTTTGGAACTCTTCCAACATACTGCACCTCCGTTAAGGGTAAAGACAAATCCAGATGTAGACTTTCTATCATCCGGATCCGATTGAAAATCGGAGTCTGTATACCCGTTAACCTGCAGTTCATTTCCTCCATATATTATCAACTTATCCTTAGTACCTTTAAGATACTTTAGGATATGTTTAATGGCCATCCAATGGTCATTACCTGGATTGGACTGATATCGACTAGTTACGCTAACAGCGAAACTGATATCAGGCCTCGTACATAACATGGCATACATTATGCTACCCAAACACGAAGCATAAGGTTGGTTAGACATTCTAACCTTCTCATCTTCTGTTTGTGGACACATCTTCTTAGAAAGATGAATCCCATGTCTGAACGGTATGTTTGCTGTCTTACAGTTACCAAAACTATACCGTTCCAAGATCTTATCTATGTACGTTGATTGGGATAACCCAATCAGCCTCCTTTGTCTATCTCGATAGAGTTTTATCCCTAAAACATAGGAAGCTTCTCCCAGGTCCTTCATGGAGAAATTCTTACAGAGATATGCTTTAACGCTTTGTAACATACCTAAATCATTCCCAATGATTAGGATGTCATCAACATACAGGACTAAAAATACGACCATGCTCCCACTGGCCTTCTGATACACACAGGATTCTTCCGAATTCTTGAGAAAACCAGACGATCTATAATCTCATCGAATCGAAGATTCCAACTTCGTGAAGCTTGTTTAAGTCCATAAATGGACTTCTTAAGCTTACAAACCATATCCGAGGTTTGGCTGGATGTGAAACCTTCCGGCTGTTCCATATAGATTTCTTCATCAAGAAACCCATTTAGAAAAGCCGTTTTGACATCCATTTGCCAAATCTCGTAGTCATGATACGCAGCTATAGAAAGCAAAATCGGATAGACTTAAGCATTGCTACCGGCGAAAAAGTTTCATCGTAGTCGACGCCAGGTCGCTGCGTGTAACCTTTTGCTACCAGTCGGGCCTTGTAAGTTTCAACCTTACCGTCAGGCCCGCGCTTCCTTTTGTAAACCCATTTACAACCGATAGGAACAATTCCTTCGGGAAGCGGAATCAAGTCCCAAACTTGATTTTCATGCATTGAGTCTATCTCGGATTTCATGGCACTTTGCCATTTCACGGAGTCGATGTCCAACATCGATTCTCTATAGGTGAAAGGATCGGTCTCTTCAACTAAGAGAACATCCAGACTCTTTTCTTGTATCAAATACAAGCGTTCAGGAGGTCTAGATACCCTTTCCGACCTACGGAGTGTGTGTGTTGAAGGTCCTTCATCTACTTGAACTTCAGGTTCCTCCGTTGGTTCGTTGTTTTCAGGTTGGACTTCATCAAGTTCAACCCGTCTATGATCACTACCTTCTGACAAAAATTCTACTTCTAGAAATTTTGCGAAGCGAGCTACGAAGACATTTCGATGCTCGGTATCATAGAACAGATATCCCCTCGTATTTGAGGGATATCCAACAAACCTAAACTTTTGCCCTCGAGGCGAAAGCTTACTTTGCTGAGTCACCCTGACATAGGCAGGACAACCCCAAACCTTAATATAATTAAGATTCGGTCTCCTACCGAACCATATCTCATACGGTGTCGTAGGAACAGCCTTTGAAGGAATCTTATTCAAAAGATGTGCGGCTGTTAAGAGACAGTAACCCCATAAGTAATAGGGCAAATCTGTGAAACTCAACATCGATCGGACCATATCCAATAAAGTCCGATTTCTCCTTTCAGATACTCCATTGTGCTGTGGCATACCTGGAGGAGTATATTGAGCGAGAATCCCATTCTCCTTCATATAATCCATGAACTCACCACTCATATATTCGCCGCCTCGATCTGATCGAAGGCATTTAATATATTTACCAGTTGTTTTTCTACTTCATTTCGGAACTCTTTGAACTTTTCAAAGGTTTCCGATTTATGTCGCATCAAATAGACATAACTGTACCGTGACAAATCATCGGTAAAGGTAACGAAGTATGAATAACCACTGTGAGCAGTTTGACTTAGTGGACCACATACATCAGAATGTACGAGTTCCAGTAAGTTAATGGCACGGTGTCCAACACCAGAAAATGGGGCCTTGGTCATTTTACCCTGAATACAGGATTCACAAGTTGGATAGGATTCAATGGTAAGATCTGGTATCAAACCATTCCTAACCAACTGGGTAAGGCGTTTAACGCCAATGTGACCAAGTCTCATATGCCAAAGTTCAGTATTATTAATTTCAGGTAATCTACGTTTATTAACTCCAGTATTTAATATATCTTTAGAAGTTTGCAATGTATAATGACCATGCTGGTTTGGACAACTAAGGATCTGAATATTATTTCTATCATATAAATACAAAGAACTATTCTTAATATTCATACAAAAGCCTTCTGTATCAAGTACAAAAAGTGATATAATATTAGCGACACATCCTGGTACAAAATGACAGTCATTAACAAAAGTGTCCCATTCGGCAATGAGATCTCGCATACTCCCACTGCAACTGCATCCAAAGAGTCTCCACTCCCGAACCGCAACTGCATCTCCCCTGGCTTCAGCCTCCTACTTTCCTTCAGCACCTGCAACGAATTGCAAATGTGAATGGGACAAGCAGAATCTAAAATCCAGCTGGATGTAACGGCTTCACAAGCCAAAGATAAATCAATAACTGGAAAAATAAAAGTACCTGATGTAGATGCTCTGTCTCTCCTGATCTGAGCAATGTAATCTGGACAGTTTCTCTTCCAGTGCCCGACCTTGCCGCAGTGGTGGCATTTGTCTTCAGAAGCCCTCTTGGGCTTGGCTATCTTCGCCTGCTGTTGAGGACCGAAGGTCTTCTTCTTCTTCCTTTCTTCTTCTTTCCCTTGGACATTCCTTGGGAAGAAGCAGAGAGAGAAGTAGATCTAGGTGGGCGAGTCGGTACTCCCTTCTTCAGATCCTCTTCTGCCGTGTGAGCAACATCCTATGTAGCTCCTGGTAGGTGCAGACTGTCCCGTGCATGTTGAAGTACATCACAAACTGGCGGAATGAAGCTGGCAGAGAACCAAGAATGACACTCCTACCGAGAATGTCATTTAGGATGAGATTATGTTGCCTCAATTGATCGATCAAATCGATCATTTGAAGAACATGTGGGCTAACACTTTGCCCCTCATCCAGACGCGCATGGAACAGTTCCATGGCGACCTTGTGAACAATAACCTGTTCCTGGTTCTCGAACGATTGTCTTAATCGCGTTATCATACTATAGGAATCTGATGTTCCATAGTATTGTTGCTTGAGTTTCGGAGAGAGCGAACTAAGGATGTATGATTTAACCTTAAATCATCATTCTTCCAAGCTTCAAAAACTTGGCGTTCCTCCTCCGAAGCATCCTCACCCACTGCAAGGGGTAAAGGACCCTCAAGAACATAACCCAACTTTTCGGAATCGAGGACAATCCTCAAATCCAATTCCCAGTCTATAAAGTTCTCAGCGCTTTCAGTTTGTTCGCATCTAACATACGCGCAAACTGGTTTGTGGATTGACCCGCCATCGCAAATCTATCATATAGATCACGAAAAACGGTTAGCAGAAATAAAGCAGTTTCATATAATATCAAAAGCATAAACTAGATCATGGATTTTTAATCTAATATGCCCCTCCCACTAAATCATGCAATACTGTAATCCCAAAACAGATACAAATATTTAATAATTAAATTAAATATAAATAGTGAAAGGTGGATCCCGTGAATATATTTCAGCTCACAGCAGAGGCACGGTCTCGCCTACGTATATTCATCAGGTAGACAACTCATTTGTCAATCACTCTAAAGTGACTCCTAAGTATCGGTCCTGGCCGTTTCTCGTTGTCGCTGCGAAGGCAGGCCCACAAGGAGACGTACCAAGGTAATACTCGTCAATGATAAACTCAAGTTACTTACGTAATCCTGACAGCTAGGGCACGTTCAGAATTCCGCTTTTACTTGAATTTATCTAGTATCAGATATACATCCGGTATAAATAAATCTTTATCGGCTACACCCTCACAGCAGAGGCACGGTCTCGGATGTAGTCACAAAGAAGTATTCATAAACCGTATTGACAAGACGGACCATATAACATGCATCAAATACATAATTACATTAAACCTTATTATTAGGGATTTTCCGCTAAGTGTCATACACCCTAAATCTAATCAAATTAGTTCCTAATAAGCATGCATAAATCAAGAAAACATGATTAAACATTGATTCAATGTAGGCTAAGCATTTTAAGTGGCCTAGAATCAGACTCGCTCTGATACCATTTTGAAGGGGTTTTATAGGGGTGAATCCGGTAACGCAGCGGAAGCGGTGAAAATCCGATTTTCAGATTTCAAAACTTTTTCTTGATTAAATAAAAAAACACATTTATTTAATTACCCAATAATCAAATAATGAAATAAAATTTCAAATGAATCAAATTCAAGTGAAATTACCAAAATACCCTTATATGGTATTTTGTCCATTTTAGTCCGAAATTGATCAATCATTTTGAATGATTCTAAATCATTTCTAAGATGAACTTAGCATGTTCAAAACATCAAAACACCAAAAAACACAAAATCCCCAAATTTCTATTCAATGCCGTGAGCTCCATTAGGGGGCATATTGAACATTTGTCATTTCATGTCTCAAAACTCATCTAAATGAAATCCAATCAACATGAAACTTTGCATGCATCATAACACACCCAAATCTCAACATATATGAAAACCCCCAAATTTGGAATTGGTTATAAACCCTAATTTTTCAATTTCCACAAATTGGACAAATTAGGCCATTTACATTAAATCAAATGTTTCAATCATCAATCTTTCATCCAATTCAAGTCTCAACACAATGAAACAACTCAAGATCAAATCTAGGTCATTTAAGAGTGGGTCAAACTCTAGAATAGCAACATGGTTTCATAAACCTTAAAAGATTACATATAACTACAATAGTCATATCCTTTCTTCATCATACATGCTCTACACATTTCACCAAAGTTTTCCATCAACAAAAACACAAAGAACAAAGAAAGAAATAACCAAGGATATCAAATATGAACCCTAGATCCTAAGAAACAATTCCCTACTAAGTAAATTTGGAGAAAACTTACTAAAATCAAGCTTCTCTTGATTTTTCTTTCTTTCTCAAGTTCTTAAGCTTTCTTCAATGGAGTTTTTTTTTGTGAAATGTGTATTAGGTTAAGTTAATGAAAAGCAAATGAAAACAATTTATACTTGTCAAAAATTAGCCTTGGCCGAAATTACAAGACAAAAATACAAGTTTTCATTTCAATTTCATTTCAAATGCATTCGGTCAACTTTGATAAATATCTTACAAACAACTTTTAGATATTTATTTTGGTCAACAAATGCAACTAACATCATTAACTTTAATTATCCTAAAATAAGATATTTATATTTTAATTAATTTAATCATTTAACAATTAAATAATCAATTAATTAATCAAATACAAATATATTAAATATATGTATATATTTACATTAAATATTAAAAACATATATTCATTTAGGAAATAAGTCAAATAACTCATTTTGACTATTAATTAATGTGTATTTAAATTAATCAAGTATTAAATGTAAATACACAATAATTAAGCAAATGACTATCTAGTCTCTTTAGCATGTATCTTGCGTTTAACCATTAAACGACTTTATAAATAATCAATATTATTTATTTAATGTTGCTCTAGTGCTCTACGAGTATGTTTCATTATTGAGACTCTCTAGGTTCAGGTATTTCCGTCACGAAATCAAATTTCATGTCCATAATCCACCACCCGTAGATTATGACGATCACGGATAATCTCGCTGAACCATACAGGTCGAGGTCATGGCAAATGTATAATTCCTCCGTCACAGGTATCCGGATAAATCCCAGAGATATAGATGTAAACGTCAAATCTCTATCGGGATTATCCAGTCGACTATTCTATTAGCAATCTCTAAAAGAATGTTTAGAACTAGCTTCTAAACTTACCACGGGCCCATGGTTTTATCTGATTGCTAATCATATGGACTACCTATGCTCTGATACACAGAACTGACGGATCCTATCTTGATACACATAGGACACCCTGAGGATCTATCTACACCCAACGAACAGGCGGAGGTCTGATCTTAATAGATCGGTGATGTGACTGCCATCTAAGTGTAGAAGATGTCTCATGTGCCCACAATGGCATCTCAAGTCTAAGAATCACAAGTGCTACTCAACCCGAGAAGATTCTTATTGACGCTGGTGTGTACCATCCATTAAGAATCTTCGGTGAGTCGTTCAGTGTTTATCCGCTATAAACACCTACACGTCTATACTAGTCTCCAAGACTTATGGTTCATTGAGAAACCATTGGAATCATATATTCCAGTATACGACATGTACCGGTCTCAACGGGTTTACTATACTGACCAAGTAGTGTAAACCTTGACCAGGCAGGAACTGTCTGAGAATGACAACGTCATGATACGACTCAATGTCCGTTGCGACGCTTTTGCAACTGTACCATGACTAATCATTCTAAGGTCATTACGTCTTTACCATATAAAAGAATAGATTATATTATAGAAACTGCATATATTATTAATAATAATAATGTTTTACAGAAGTATTTAACAAAATACAACCGGAAATTGGCGCTCTGAGCACCAACCCCTACACAGGTCGTGCCTTGTTTTTGACATATGTTTGTAATCTCCCAAAGCTCTGCAGATATGACAACAAGTTTGCATTAACACTAAATTCTATGCACATAAAAACGGTTACAAATTTTCTTATATAAAAACTGTATATATATATATATATATAGTACCTCTCAATGGGATACATCCATCTGTAATGGACAGGACCTCCCTTTCTAGCTTCATCCGGTAAATGCACAGCCAGATGTACCATGACATCAAAGAAAGCGGGTGGCAAAATTCGCTCCAGCTTGCATAGGATTATCACGATTCCTCGCTCAAGGTCGTCAATAACAGATGTGCTTAATGTCCTCTGACACAATTGTTTAAGAAGCCACATAGATCAAGTACGGCGTCGCATACATTCGGGGGGAGATAAGGTCGAATGCCAACAGGAAGGAGAATCTCGAGAAGCACATGACAATCGTGACTCTTTAATCCCGTTATTGTATCATCTATGACCCAACGCCCAATATGGATGCATAATTATCAGGGAATTTAACCATTTTCAGCCAATCACAGAATGATTTTCTCTCCGATTGATTGAGCACATAACTAGCAGGAGGCTTAGTAAAACCTCGAGAGGAGTCTTGTAAATGCAATTCACTGCGAATTCTAAGATCTTGTAGGTCCAATCTAGCATTTACAATGTCTTTTGTCTTACCCGGAATATTGAATAGTGTACCCACTAAACTCTCACAAATATTTTTCTCTATATGCATTACATCCAAATTATGTCGCAAACTCAGAGTCCCCCAATATTCTAACTCAAAGAAAATACTTTTTCCTGTCCAATTCAACTCTTCAGGTAACCGTTTTCGATTTTATCTCTATTATTAGGATGTTTACCTGGTGTGCTGTCTTTGAGATGTTGATGTTGGCAAAGTATGTCAAATGCAGACAATCGACTGGGCTTACTCTGAGGTTCATGTTGCCCGTTAAATAATTTACTCCTCCGCCAATGATGACTCGACTCAAGAAATCTCATGTGCCCCGTGTATCCGATTTTATTCCGTAATCGTTGCGAAGGTGTATGATCCGCACAAACTGGACATGCCATGTATCCCTTAGTGCTCCATTCAGATAATGAACCATAGGCTGGAAAATCATTAATGGTCCATAATAATGCGGCATGCATCTGAAAATACTGCTCTGAAGCTACATCATAGGTATGCACACCCACATTCCATAATGTTTGTAACTCCTCGATCAATGGTCTCAAGTAAATATTTATATCTTTACCAGGTGAACGTGGACCAGGGATAAGCAATGACATAAACATGAATGGATCCTTCATACATTTCCATGGAGGTAAGTTATATGGAATGACAATAACGGGCCAGATGCTATAAGAGTTGTACATATTCCCAAATGGGTTAAAACCATCAGAGGCAAGACCTAACCTGACATTACGGGGGTCCTCAGCGAAACGGGGGTACATGTCATCAAATTCCTTCCATTCGGTTCCGTCTGCAGGATGTCTAAGTATGCCCTCCGCACCGATCCTCTTTTCATGATGCCACATCATATCAGTCGCTGTGTGTCGTGACATGAACAATCTCTGCAGCCTGGGCGTTAAAGGGAAATATCGCAATATCTTTTGAGGCACTTTCTTCCCCATACCACGGACTTTGTACCGACTTTCACCACATATCGGATAATGTTCAAGTGATTCATACTCGGCACGAAATAATACACAATCAAACTTACAAGCATGAATGGATTCATACCCCATTCCCAGATCACGCAACATCTTCTTTGCCTCGTAGTACGACTTAGGCAATTCGCTTCCAACCGGTAACATTTGGGCCAGTAACTCTAACATCATATCGATACTTTTGTTGGTCATTCTGTTGATCACTTTAATGTGTAATAATTTCACAACGAAATTCAAGATCGACATTCCAGCACCTTCGAATGAAATTTTTTTTGCCTCATCAAGTAGTTCACTAAAAAATTTGATCATTTCCACTTAACACTGGCATGTCGCCACTAACACTATGACCAAGTTGTGGACCTTGTAAGTCATGCAAAATATCGGCGATCTCATCGTTTGCAGGTTGATTGTAACTACTGTTCCCTTCGCCGACATCAAAAAACCGTGACTGAGAATGATACTGCTCACCGTGATAAATCCACGTACGGTAAGTTGGTGATATTCCTGGCATGTATAAATGATTATGAACTTCATCTAACCGCTTCCTTTTCCTATTCAAACAATTTGCACATGGACAACGAACACGACCTTCTGCATCAATGTGTTGCTTTGCGACTTCCATAAACTCAGACACTCCATTACGATATTCAACACTCAATCTATCCAGAGAGCTCATCCAATTTCTATCCATTTCAGCAGAATACCTAAATATAATAATATAATTATTAGATATCATTTTACAGTAATCAACATTACTAATTCAGTAATACTTAATTAGCATATATATATATATATATATATATATATATATATATATATAATATATATATATATATATATATATATATATTTGGTTGATAAATTAAATAGTTTACAAAAAAATTATATTTTATTAATTATATACTTACTCTACATATATGAATCATAAATCACTAACAAACAACATATAAACAACATATATAATCATAAAAATTGAAAATAATAAAGAAATATGAAAGAAAAATTACCTTATCGGAAATTGATTACAATTTTATTGAAAATTTTTAGGAGAGATGTGAGGCTGTAGAGGAGAAATTCTCAGATTTCAGAGGATGAAAATGAAGAGAATGAGAGAAAAAACAGAGGGGGAGAGAAGGGTTGGTGACCATCTGCATTTTAATCTATCTTTAGCGTCGAAAACACAAATTCGACGCTAATTCTTGCCGTTTTTAGCGTCGAAACCTTTTTTTTCGACGCTAAATATAAAAACTTAGCGTCGAATTTAATTTAGACGCGAAAGAATCAAGGATCTGTCGGTGGAAGCTTCATAACTCTTTAGCGTCGAAAATATTGTCAACGCTAAAAGTATTATTTTTGGCGTCGAATATTCAAATTCGACTCTAATTGTTGCCGTTTTTAGCGTCGAAACAGTTTTTTCGACGCTACCATAAAAAATTTAGCGTCGAATTTAATTTAGACGCGAAAGAGTCAAGGATTTGTCGGTGGAAACTTCATAAACCTTTAGCGACGATATATTTTCGACGCTAAAATTATATTTTTGGCGTCGACTCCGTGTTTCGACGCTAAAAGTGTATATTTGGCGCCAAAAATTATTGCAATAATATAATTATTCAGCGTCGAATATTATTCGACGCTAAAGTTCTGTTTTTAGCGTCGAAACATGTTTTCGACGCTAAAAAATTAATATTCTGCGTCGAAATTTTATTCCGTCGCTAAAAATATGACATATAGCGTCGACAATGATATTCGACGCTAAAACTCACTTTTAACGTCGAATAATGTTTCGACGCTAAATATTTGGACGCTAAAAGCCATAATTCTTGTAGTGTTTGTCACAAATGAAAACTATGTTAAATTAATTTAACTTAATGTTTTCTAAAACTATTTGATTATGAGATAAACAAATCATGATTATAAGATAATCAAGTTACTAATAATTATTAGAAAATTAATACATCATAAATGAAATCATTACATCATTATTATGATAATGATAAATGAGTCATCATGGAGACAAGAACACATGACTTGCCATGTTCTCCAAGTGTTTATATCCAAGGTTAGGTATGACCTATTGTCTTTGCTTTGTCATTTGCTATTGCTTCTTATGCCTTTGTAAGGCATCCACTTAAGTATGTATACCATTACTAGAAAGCCATTAGAAGCTCAATGACAAGAGTAGTTGCCTTTGGTGGAATTTGTTGGCTTTGATAGAATATAATCTCTACCTCTTTGGAAGAGAGTCAAGAGAATGCATCATTCACATAAGTGCATGTAAGAGAGAGTTCTAGCAAAAGCACAAGGTTGTGAGAGAGTTTGAGAGAGTTCAAAATCCAGAATTTTTGTTTAATCAATAGTTGCGTGAAAACAAAAATTTTCTCAAGTGTTGAGAGAAAAGAAACCTTACTCAAATGTTGAGAGAAAGTTTTCTTAAACCAATACAAGTTGTGACATCCTTAATCTTTAAATAGTTTAGAGCTTAATCCTTGTGAGTGAAGCCCACACTTCGACTTGTTGGTTTCAAGATGTAGTTCGGAAGATCGGGTGGTTGATGCTAGCGTCAGATCATAAATGAAAAACATCTACAACAACGAAGCTTGTTCACTGCAAGGAGTAAAAATCAGTAGGTGTTCAGTTGCAACAAAAGAGAAAGGTGAAAATTTTTTCAAGGTCAGTTCGGGTGCCCATTACCGCTTCCGCTACATTTTCAGGAAAGTCGTTCCTTCACCCTTAAGATGATTCCTTGTAGTGTTCTGCTAGCACAAAGATGCCATTAAGGTTGCCACACCTTGGATAAGTCGATTGTATGAAATAAGGAGAATCCCTCCCTTACGCAATTTTGGCCATAGCCAAACTTTCAAGATGAAGCAAATTCGAAAATGGGTTATTACCTTTCCATTAAGAAGATAAAAGTTTATATAGTACAAAGAAAGAAACCCTAATGGGCATAAAATGACCAAAACATCCTTAATAGCTAACTAATGGATACTTAAAGACTATGCCCTTAATAGTAATTTAACAACCTATATAATTTACCATAAAAGTCTAAAGTAATAAAGACTTAATCAAAACATTTTCCAAAAAAGTCAATAAAGGAAAAACAATAAACTCACAAAAATCCAACAAAGGTGGCAAGTTTTTCAAAGCCATAGCCAAATTGTTTCCTTGACATAAAATCCCCAAAAATTCGTGGCCTTTATTTACTTAGACTCAATGATGTTTTGAAGCCTAATAAGTCTTGTCTTGGTCGAATATTTGGTGTTGGGCTTCATTCGACTTGATTCATCAAAATATACTTGACTTACGAATTGCTAGTGCGTCAATCTGGTATGATTTGGGTCAAGTGAAATAGCTTTGGACCCACTTCATAGAAGCCCTCATGTGTTACCATTATGCCTTGGAGTTGTCTGTCATACTCGACCATGGCATTTTATGCTAGCCCTGCCATTACTTCTCTGATCTTTTTAGCCCTCTGGCGTGTGATTGGCCCTGTTGGTACTTACAAAGGCTCTACCATATTACTGGTCGTGACATCTAATGTTCCTTGAGTGGCTGGATTCGTGTCACCAAGCTTACCCTTCACCTCCTCTGGGTTTTTATCCTTCACCTTATTATGCTCTTCCGCCAGCAAGTGCTCCTCCGAATGTGCCTCCCTATATATATGCTTACTTGTATTTATATCCTTCTGTATGGGGTGGGTCATGGTCTAGCTTAGGTAGCTTCTATAGTGAAAGAGGAGAATATTACTAAAAGAGAAAAAGAAAATGGAGCCGTTGAATTTGATGGAAAGAAGGATCCCATAGTAGCTGGGAATTTCTAAGACAGAGTTGAGAAAGCTTTTGAGTTGATGAGGTTGACTGATGAATAAAATGCCATCATGTGTATCAACTTTTGACTGACCATGCTGATAAATAGTGGAAGAGTGTACTGGGTTAATTCACAGAAGCTAATCTGTTGACTTGGGAGAAGTTCAAGAACAAATTCAGGGCCAATTATATGAATTATGCTTTTATAGATGAGATGAGGAAATAATTCTTCAGGTTGACTCAGGGTAATCGCACCGTCGATTAGTATGACACTCTCTCCACGTGTAAGTGCAGTTTGTTCCACACTTGAGGGACAATGGGCATGTTAATAAGATTAATAGATCCTTCATTTTGTCCTTTGCTGTTTCTTCATCATTTTCTGCCATTAGAGAAAAGTTATGCCAACAATAGAGTATCTTTTGTTATGTTTTTGGGATGAAGGTTCTAGATATGTCTTCCCTGTGTAAATTATTATTTTGATATGGGCACGGAGCCTATATTTGATACGTTGATGTATATACATTCTATCATGGATAATTATTTTGGGATGGATCATGGAGATCCTATATAAATGATGATATTATTCAGATTAGATTTTAGCCTGTATTCAAGGATTTAGTCCCTTTTATAGGGGAAACACTGTTAGTTTCACGTCTCCGTGTCACCCCTACCCTACCTAAGGGGATGAGTGTGACAACGAATAAGATAATTTCTTATTTCTTATACTACAACTATGATAGTTTATTGGTAACAAGATATTATAAACATATTAAAGTCTATAATAGAGTGGTATACCCGCCTATTTTGGAGAGCATGATAGAGTGGTCCATAGGGTCGTTTTATTTCACCCTCTCATTCTCGATAGCCTAAATAACGTAGGTAGCTCCCTAAGGTCAACATATCTCAGTCGCTTTTCTAGGAAACCAAATACTGTATGTAGCTCCATTTGGTCAACATATTATAGTCATTTATCTTCCCGATTCTTGGAGAACTTGAGGGGCCATCCCCTAGTCATTGAGATAATATTCAATGCATTCCTAACGTTTTTTTGGAGTACTTAAGGGGCCTTCCCTCAAACACGGATGAAGCTTTAGCATCATGTAAATCTTCTTAACGCTTCTTAGTGATCACACTTTAGAGAACAATCACATTATTTGATAAATAAAAAATTGAGACAAGTTTTTTTCTCTTCTCACAAAAGGTGTCAACTGTTGCTGACTTTGAGAAAGATACTCAGTAGTGAGTTAGATAAAGTGATCAATGGGTCTTTCCCCTGGTAATGGATCAAGGAGAACGTGATAGCCATCTCCTAGTCACTGATGGAGATTGATGGAGTACTTGATCCATCCCTTAGTCTTGTGATTGTTTCCTAACGAGGATAGTCTCGAAAACCGTAAGAAAGATTAAATTTTTGAAGAAGACAATATCTTCTAGTGAAAAAATATAGGGTAGACAAGTTTTTTGCTCGATCCCCACAAATAACGCTAAGTTTTATTGCCCGGATCTGGAGCTAGTCCGTCCTAGATGAAATAGATTGCAACAATGAATGGATAGTTCTCCCCAAATTTCATTCGGAGAGTGCGGAGAGTCGAGGGGAGCCCTAGAGATAGAGATGCAGGATCCCCAGCAAGCCTAGGGATGGCAATTTTCCGATCAGGACCCGGGTCCGTACGGACCCGGATTCGGATCCGTAACCTCTTCAATGGATCTGGGTCCGGTAGTAGACCGGCAAAACACATCCGGGTCCGGACTCGGGTATACCCAGAATAGACCCGGGTATACCCGGATCCGGACCCGGGATCCGCAACTCCACTGTTTTTTTTAAAACTCCACTATTCAATACCTCAAAGAATTTCTTCCAACTTGACTGCCAGACCAGATCGTGCCGTCGTGACTCGTGTGTGAAGAGTGAAGACTGAAGATGGTGGCTACCAGCTGCATTTTTTTTTTTTAGGAATTAGGGTTATGTTTTTAGGAATTAGGTGGCTGCGTGATTTAGGAAGACTGAAGATGGTGGTTGTGTGATTTAGGAAGAGTGAAGAATGAAGATGGTGGCTGCGTGATTTAGGAATTAAGGTTATGTTTTTTGTTTTTTATTTTTATTTTTTTAAAACCGGGTCTTGGATACTCAGGTCCGAAAATAATCGGACCCGCATCCGGACCCAGTACATTGTGGGTCTTCAAAATTTAGACCCGGGTCATCCGAGTCCATGCGGACCCGGGCCGGGTCCGGGTCTGCTTGCCATGCCTAAGCAAGCCTTATAGATTTGTTCCCAGTGCTATGGAGAAGGCTCTCAGAGATGTTCGTACTTTATGTAAAGATTTAGATATAGATCCCTTTAGCCTTTTTTATGGCATGTCACTTGCCACCATATAATAGAAGTGCCTTTTGGTGTTTACCCACGTACATTAGTTGATGTTGTTTCTTTTATGCATTTGTTACATGCCTTCTTTAGACTTGTTCCCTTCTTGCATGTGTCCCCAATGCATGGCTTATATGTCTTTTTTATTTCCACGTTGTGCTTCCTTATAGGTCATTCATGAGGTGGCAGGGATGTCAGATGTTGCCTTATTTTCCTTCACTCTATACACACTAATACAATACTCCGGGTATTATAGCAATGACAAAAATTTCATAATTTCAGTAAATCATGATTTTTCCTCCAATGTGATTTTTTTGAGAAAATTCCCAAAATACTTTCGTAATAATTCTGAAAATTCTGAGAATTTTTCATACACATTATCACATATCTAATTTCATACACAATGCCTCAATTTCAAAAATCAACACTTTTGAATTAATTACATAATTAATTAAATTAATTAGCTAATTAATTCAAAATTCATGCAAATCCAAATCCCAAATTACTAATTTAGAGTCAACCACCATAAAACAACTCAAGAACAATCATAGGTCACCAAGAAGTAACTCAAATAACTCTAAAATGGAAATTTGGTGTCTTCCACCCTAATTATGCCTAATTACACTAATTGAAAGCTGAATCTGCCCATAATAATGACTAGACTGCAATTTCGCACAAGGACTATTATATAATTTTGAGAAAATTTGTAAATAAAGCTGAATGTTTAGTTATTTATAAATCAGTCCAACATAACACACACTCTCACGTTCTTCACAAGTGGAGGAGAAAGAGGAGGAGCGTCGACCGGTGGAGGTGTCTTCGGCAAGTTGCGACAGCGATGCTATAATTTTCCAGCCAAATGGAAGATTCCGGCGGTGGTCCGACCACCAATAACGGTGGCATGACAGTGTGGTGAGGCAGAAAATGTATGATTATTTTGAGTTATCCCGGCTTGTCTAGGCATCTTCACGGGTCGATCCATATAACAAATCAAAGTCCTCGGAGAGTACTAAAAGATGGTAATATCAATTTCTCCGATCCGTTCTCGATTGCACACAAAAATAGGTTTCCTATGGAGCATGTATAGCTCGGCACATCCAAATGAAATTTCAACCGCACCATCGTGTTTGTGGGGGTGTTGGGAGTCTGTATATGCCTCAGAATCTTTTTAAGACATCCCGATAAAATTCACTGTTTTTTAAGTTTCTCGTTTTATATTCAGATTCTTATAGTAGTGTTGTAGAGTGTTGTATTGACTTGTGTTGAATTGGGTAAGTTAGAATGTATCGAATATTTATTATTGATAGAATTCAAGTGAAATCAAAATGAATTGGATCGATCCGGTAACGAGTTTCTAATAAAATCATATGTCACACGTATCCGTGCTTTGATGAACCTAATGATATATATGAGTTAGATATGATAATGTTTGGATGAATCCATGAAGTTTCGGAAGGTCTTAGAACCCTTTCGTAGCGTTATCAGAAGCTTTTACGGAAGATTTTCCGAAAATATATAATTCAAGAATTTAAGTTATCTGATATTCCTGGAATGATATATTATGATATGTTAGGTGTATTTGACTAGTTTTAGAAGAAAACTGAAAGATCCAAAAGGTTCCAGATCCATTTGTAACGATTTCGGACTTTTCGAAGGATTTTCGAGTTTCAGATTAGAAAGTGAATTTGATGCTATGAATTTATAGTATGAGATTTTTTTAAGAGTAATGAAACTGAAATCGTTGAAATAAGACTTAATTTATTTGTTTCGGGAAGATCCATAAGTTTTTTTTTTTTTTTTTTATAGATGAGTCGAGAATTCCGCATAACAATAGTTCTAGTTATTTCCACCATTTATTTTGACAGATTTGGATAAGACTATGAGTGATCGCGAGATGAGGTAAGTATTCCATGTAATATATACCAACCCATTGGCTGTTGATTTTTCGTAGGAAAGATGTGTGTAAATATATGTATGTGTGTATATATATGTATATATGTATATGTATTTATATAAAAATATGTTTAGATTAAGTGACTAAACCACCACAAGTTTGGGATGGTTAGAGCCACGGGTATGGATGGTTTGGTTCAACCGTGTATAATTTTATATTATGGATATATATGTATGTATATATGTATATTGAGCTATTAGTATGTCATTGATATTATATAATATGGTGATAATGTATTCCAATGTATGAGACATTTAACAATGCTTGATGACTATGAAATGTGTTGTGTGATGTGCCCTCCATGTGGACTTCTTGTCAAATGATGAAGGATAAATATATATTTTTTGATGTACTTGACATGTGAATGAATGCCTTTGAATGTGTGTCTTTTGTAATAAGTGATCTGCATATGATTTTTGAAAAGTTTTCCCAAACAAACAAAAAAATATTTTGACTCCGTTTTTGATGAGAAATGATTTCGCCACATTGTACATCTTTTATTTTATAGAACTCTGCCCATCTGACTATGACCGTTCTATTACCCTCTGTCGACATGGTCATGTTACAAATATTTTCCAATCTATATGGGCAATTGGCAGTAGACGTCCTATATGGTTTTTGACGTTATGATATATATTTTATTATGCTTCAGATTCCAACCTTGTTTTCAAAATATTATTCCTGAGTATATGTTATATGTTTCCAAATGATGATATACGATTCTGTCTACTTGTCTTCAATTTCTAACATTCTTTTGATTCTGATTTCTATTGAAGTTTTCGAATATCAGTTCCTATTGATGTTTTCTTGAGTCATGACTTTAGTTTTTGACTTATGTCATATGACAAATCTGTAAGTCGGTACTTTTTATTTTATGATACATTTATTTTATGTTTTATCAATAATATATTATGTCTTAAAGTGATTTTGGAAGAAAAGAGATTTCAGATAACTCTGTTTTGAGATTTGATATGATATGATATATTTCCATATCGGCACTTGTTTCATGTTTTGTACTTTATTTTCGTCGAGACGCTTGATAAAATGTTTCCATCATGGAGCCTGAAGATGTATTAAGTTTTTGACTCTTTGTGGCGTTTGATTCTCATATGGGGTTCTGACAATGGTAGCCCACTACCCTCTATCGACATGGTCATGTTCGGATATTTTCGAGTTCTTGTGCGTAACTTGGGCAATAGATGCCCGAATAGTTTTGATGATTTTGGATTTTAGAAGCTTCTGATTTTAAAATATCTATTCTTGAATAATTCAGCTTTTTAAGAAGATGATATCATTTATAGTGACTTCTGATTGTTGGTAATATGACCCATAGCGTCACTATTTGCACAGATCATTGTGTTGTTGTAGCAAATTAACTATGTAATAAGGAAATTGCACTCTCATCATTTGTGATTAGATCACCATAGATATATAAATGAAGAGAGGTCCCTATGATTAGTACCTGGACTGAGAATGATAGAGACAGTATCAGTCCCCGAAGGTTTAATCATTAAATATCCCGTCGTAGTATTATCGAGACTGGACATCGATAATGCGGAATAGGCTAGTATTGCACTTGTGCGCGTTTGTGAGGGCACAACGGCATATTTCTCATATATATAAGTATTGGATACTTATGCAAGTGCGATAGGAGGTCGTGTTTCACCGATGGTACGGGAAACAGCTTCGCTCTGGATAGACCCCTCGGAATCCCATTGGTATTATGACTATTGTCTATGGGAGGCCGAAATCGAGGTAGGTGTATATAGTCTTAACCTAGACTTGCAAATCTAATACTTACGATATCGATAAACTTTGGTCTTGGTGGTAGGGGGCTTTAACCGGTTCTGTGTACACCACTTCTGGGTTTATCAGAGAGTCGTAGTGTATTGGGTGTGATGTCAAGATGGAAGTGTCACTTCAGTCATTTGGAGATGATGTCACGCATGATACGGTACTAGTGCTCTTGAGTGTTGCGCAACCAATCGGGATATTGTGACCAGGTCATGTATATCCGATTATAGAGACTATGTTACCAGACATCCGACATGTGTTTCGGACGGGGCAGACACTTATCCAGCCCCAGCCCTAGCACGTGATTATCCGATACTGGGCCGATATACACAATACTACGGTATACTACGCTTGATACAGATCTATATATTCCTGTAAGAATATTTCTGGAGAATTGGGTAGGCATGGCGCTTTGCTAGAAGCCAACCTTGTCTTGTAAATCGATATAAACGTAGTACGAGGTACTTACGTGTTCGGACAGTCCGACGATCGTATTTACTGCCAACATATCCGGAGATCTCATGGGTCGCTTCCTGAAGATTCACCGATGACGTATTACTCGCACTTTGATTAATCTGGGATTAATTAGAAGAGAGAGATAGAATTAATCTGGGATTAATTCAATGAGAGAGAAAATTAATCTGGGATTAATTGCGGAGATATTTTATCTGGGATAAAATATTAATTAAAGAGAGAGAACGATTAATTTGGAATTAATCGATAAAATTAATATATTCGATATATTAATCGAAATTGGATTTCGACGCGGAATTAAAATTAGATTTTAATTCGGGCGAACGAATTAATTTAGAATTAATTCGTTAGCGACGTGAATAGTGATTTCGCTAGGCGTAATCATTTAATTACGACGCGACGGAAAATTCGTTAATTTGGAATTAGCGAACCCGAGCCCGAGAGTGATTGCGAGCGCATTCGCATTTCGAATTCGAGTGCGGCACGCGAGTCACATCAAGCGTCAAATCGTTTGTCACATCAATCGTCAAATCAATTGTCACTTAAAGTGATGTGACTTGACAACATGTCACTTTATTAAAGTGATGTGATATGACTTAAAGTAAAGTAGAAATGATGTGTGTGAAAAGTAGAAAAGCATTATTAGACTTTTGCTTTTTACTTTTACAATATATGATAATGATTTATATATTTATTTTGTTTTTTGAAAATAAAATTAAAATATAATAAAGTTATCACTCTCTCTCTCCAACATGCAAGGGTACGGTTTCTCTCTTCCCTCTCTTTTCTCTCCTCTCATCTCACGGCTTCAAGCCGATTTCTTCTTCAAATTTTTCTGGTTCACCGAATTTTTGAGAAGCAAAATGGAAGATGATAAGTGCTAGCACACCTTGAGTAATACATAGGTGATAGGGAAGTGTCTCTTGAGCTTGGAAGCTTGAAGCTTGGAGCTTCAATGGTGGTCTTCATGGCCGAACATGGAGGAAGCCAAACCAGTCAAAACCGCACAGCCCACTGTCAAGGAAAGCCATTGCCGAGCTTGGAGGGAGCTTAAAATCGCACCTTGTTCTTCATTCATCAAAACCGAAATTCAATGTGAGTTTATTCCGCACCTCATTTGATGTGTTCATATGCGTTTTTATGCATGATTTGTGATCCTTGGGACTTGATTTAACTCCAACACTGATGATGTAGGAGTTTCCTATACGGAGATTATAATGTGATTTCTATTTCTGGTAATAGTTATGATTGCCTGTAAAGAATTTTTAATATGTTATTCGTTTATGATAATATGTACATTTGTCTATAAAGAATTCGTATTCTTATTTCTATTTCTGATTGTGAATGAAGTTGACTGAATGGATCTTGCAATATACTTTTGTTTTTGATAACGTATGCGTTTGTGTAAAAAGAATTCGTATTATGTTTCGTTTATGATAATGAGTTCCATTTACTTGTATAGAGAATTCTTGTGTGTGTCCTATTCCTGTTAGGTGGATGAGATTGACTCTGTGATAATTATATGGGACATGTGTGCGTGATTCGTTTGCTTGGAGATTTTTGTATGTTTGCTAGGAAGATGATTTTGAAATCTGTATGAGATATGCATTTGAATATGTATATATGCATATGTGTATATGTGTGTATGTAACTCGAGGTTCGAACGTTCGAAGACGTTTGAGAGTAAGTTTCTGATTCGTATCTCAGTCTGTATATGTAACATGGATGTCAATTGTTTGTAAGGTTATTCGTATAAAGGTTAATGTTTGATTTGTTATTCAAGAAGATATTTAAGACTTTCCGATTTGATGATATTTTGAATATTTGAGATATTAAAATTTACTTTAAAGTTTTGATTGTGTATTAAGGAAGCCTTATGAACCGAGTTTATGGATCAGAAATATACATGTATTCTTGAAAGGCGTTATGCTTAAGAAGGGTAAAGAATATTACAAAGTTTAAAGGTTTTCTGACATACAATTTCATATATGTGTGTGTGTGTATATATATATATATATATATATATATATATATATATATATATATATATATTCATACTTTTCTGAAATTTATTTTCGTTTTTCCTTATGTGTGTGGTTACTTATTGAGTTTTATAACTCAAACCACCCCAGTTTGCTAGTTTTACAGGTTGGAAACCAGATCAGTCAGCCACTAAGTCTTGGATGCTCAAGCTCGAGACGAAGGACAACCCAAGCTGCAGTCATATACTCTAGAGTCATGGGAAAATGTCTATGTGTATAACAGTCTTTTTGTTTGGTTTTTGTTGGATCGTGTAATGCACGTATTTATATATATGTAAATAAAGTTTTGATTTACACGTTTAATTTTGGGCATAGAGCCATTGAGTTTTGATATTGAGAATTTAAATATGTTGGATTTGGACTGAAGGTCCTTTTAATGTATCTTATATTTGTGACAAGTCGTTTTGGTACTGGACTGTGTTATAGGATGTCCGAGTTTTAGGACGCGTCATGTCCGTTTTTCGTTAGGTTTGAGGCTTAGGGAGATGGGTTATTCATATCTCATGCCGATAGCATCCTGCCTATAGCGGGGTGTTAAATTTTGGCTCGGCCACAACTCTTAAAATCCAACAGTTTATAATTTTTTTTAAAAATCCCAACATTTTAAAGTTCAATTCATGCTCATAACCTTACCAATAGGCAAAATATACATCCTAATAACTCTCCATAATTCGGCCATCAAGCCTAAAGGTCCAAATTTGGGCATTCTCAATAATTAAAGAGCTAAACCAAGCCTTTAGGCAATGAAAGACATGAATAGACACTCTTACAAGCTAAACAAGTCAAATGCACTAAATCTATACTTGAGGTTCATGCCGGTCTCTAACACCGGTATGTTGGTCTCTAACGGATATGTTACCATTTGAGAATCCGACCGTTAGACTGGTATGCTGGCCGGTATGAAGACCGACACGATTCATTTCGGTTTCTAGAAGTATATAGCATGCAAGGCTAACTGTTATGGTCACTGGTATGAAGACCGATTTAGGTCATGCAGTTACAGTAAGGAATTAGCCGTTAGGCTCACCAGTATGTGACCGGTATATAGACCGGTTTGGTCTGTGCCAGTTCCAATGAGTGTGCAAAATAGAGAATCTCACTGGTATGGGGACCAGTAATGGACCGATATGCCGGTCTCTGTACCAAAAATGCAGATATAAAGGTTTTAAGGCATTTTGTACATGAACCTAATGCATCTAAGTGAATGTGCATGTATCCTATGAGCTTAGGTACTTGAATAAACAATTCACAATATATTTTAGAGCCCTAAGCTAAGACTTTACATAAATTCTTCAATATACGCCAGTCTTCACATTCTTCGCTCTTTACCACTGTTGTGCTTCGACATTTTTTTTGTAATGTCTCGCTGTTGTGCGTCGAAGACTTCACTCGTGTTGCATCATCAAAATCAATCATGCGACCATGTCACTAACAATCTCCCCATTTTTGATGATGGCAACCCCTTAAAACTTGTGAGCTTATGAGAGTCCAAATGGTTGACGATTTTGCTCCCCCTCAATATTAACTCCCCGTCAATGTGTGTTGTCAATGTAATGCTACAAAACTTAGACAAACGCATTAAAACACATATGTTCCCCCTTAATACAATGGTGAAGGTTATACAAGTTTTAATCTCATTTCTAATGATTTCTCCCCCTTTGACATTATCAAAAAGTAGAGAAGTAAAATATTTAAGTCTAGAGATGTAATTTACTATGTGCATTATCAAATGATGATACCAAAATTTACAAATAAGCACTTTGAGCATTTCACTTTTCCGCCAAAAAATGTAGAAATCATGCATAAACCATTTCTCAAATTTTATACCAATGAGTACCAATTGAACCATTATCAATGCATTTTTAATGATTTCTATCTATTTTTATGATATCAATTAATCAAAAATTAAATATCCATTCAGTTCATGATACCAATCTAAAATTATGTCAATATACATGTATTCCATTTTCATTCAAGTATGTTGAATGGCAAAAGCATGTTCAATGCAAATAAATCAAGTAATCACATATATATCATTTAACTCAATAAATTCAATGTGATGCTAATTGATACTTAATGGGTTTAAATATATGATTAAGGCATATAATGATACCAAATGAAAATTGATACCAATAGAAAGTTGAATACATTGCCTTATCACTAGTATGCTTCAAATATTTACACCAATTAAAATATGCACACTAATACAAGTTGGAGGAAACAGTACCAATGTTTTCGTGAATACGAATTTTACCTATTACCGTTGTCATTCCTCATCTCTTTGAGCCTTTGGGATAAATTCGTAACTCTCTTTAAGATCTTTCCCAAAACTCTCCCTATAAAATTATCAAGTGTATTTTGGTATCCAACCTTTCTTGGGTCTATGGGGGTTAATTTTGATTCCTTGAGGAATCCATGCATTTACTTTCACATTTTTGTTCATGCACTCAAATATTCTGTGTCCTTTCTTATTCCATGCATGACATGTGATATTTTCATTAATAGCAATATTAGCATGAGAATTGCATGCCTTTACAAAATAATTCTTTAAAAATTTGCTCTTGATGTAAAGCCTATATCTTAATCCTTATCTATTATAAGCACATTTTTTAGGATCTAAATAACATATCAAAATATTTCTTCCCCAATGTGAATTTTGCTACAATATTTTGTAAATCTATAATCTTTTTATTTAATGAAATATTTTCATTCATAATAGATTCGCAATCACATGTTTTTGAGCTAGATGACATATTAGATATTCTATTTTCAAGTTCTAGCTGCCCACTTCTTAAACATGCAATTTCCATTTCATGCTTTTCATTTTTCTCAATAATTGATGTATGATTATTTAATAATATTGAATGCTTATTTTTAGTCATTTTATTCTTTTTTTTAAGTAATTCACATAACTCATGTAATTCATTAAAAACATCTAGCAATTCATTGTATTCGGAAGAGTTATGTACCTTTTCTTCTTCGCTTTCAAAGAAGAAGTCGTCATCCTCGATTGCCATAAAAGTGAGAATTGTTCTCTCTTTAGTTTCTTCCTCGGATGAGCTTGAGCTACAATCACTATTGCTCCAAATGGAAGTTGCTTTTAGTGCTTTCTTTTTGGATTTTCCCTTGAATTTTCTTAGTAGGCAATCGTTAGCTATATGACCTAATTTTTCACACTCATAGCAAATTAATTTGTTGTGCTTCTGCGACCATTTTTCTTCTTTCTTCTCATCCATTCTTGATTTTTCTTTAAGCTTTTCGGATTTGAGGAACTTCTTGAATTTATTGGTCATATGTGTTAATTCATTATCTCCATCTTCTTCATCACTTGAACTACAATCATCTCTTCTTTTTGCTTTCAAGGCTAGATTCTTCCTTGTTCTTTTCTCATCTTCCTCATTTTGATCCATTTTGATCTCCAATTCATATTTGAGCAATTTTCCGACCAAATCATCTAGCTTCAAAGTGTTCATGTCGTTTGCTTCTTTGATGGAGGAGGTGTAGCTTCTGTATTCTTTCGGGAGTGACCTAAGGATTTTCTTTAATTGATCGGTTGGCCCAATGATTTTCCCTAAAACACCTAGATGGTTTATAATGATTGTAAACCTCGAAATAATGTGATCAATCTATCCCCCGGATTCCATTTTGAAACTATCCAAACCGGTTGATCTTTGATTCCTTCACTTGGCTTGTGCCCTCGTTGACCATTTCTAGAGACTTCCATATCTCATGTGCATTTCCAAATTTCGGAAATTTATTAATTTGACTATGATCAATGGCACATAGGAGATGGTTAAGTGCTTTAGCATTTGTGGAGCCTTGTACAAGTTCCTCATCGGTCCATTCAATTTGGGGCTTAGGGATCTCTATACTATTACTATCCCTCTTCTTCGGTATTTTTACTTCCCGAGTGATCACCTTGAAAGATTGTGTATCTACGGCTAAAATATAGTTAAAAAAGCTCATATTCCAATAATTATAATCGGTTCCGTTGAAGAATGGAGGTCTTGTAATTGAAAATCCCTCGGTAAGATTTGATGAGTTATTTGTAGAAGCCATGATCGATTTCTCAGACGGTTAAGTCTTTGTTGAGAAAATCTCACTCTAATACCAATTGAAATTACCTAAAAGCACAAGAGACAAACAAACATCCTCCAAAAGGTTTCCGTTAAGGAAAGCGATTTTGACGTCCATCTACCATATTTCATAATCGAAATATGCAACAATAGCAACCATTATCCGAATGGATTTAATCATGGCAATCAGTGAAAAATTTTCGTCATAATCAACACCATGTCGTTGACGATACCCTTTCGCTACAAGCCTAGCTTTGTACGTTTGTATGTTTCCATCCATGTCAGTCTTATTCGTGAAGACCCATTTACAACCAATAGGCTTTACGCCTTCTGGTGCATCAACCAGTGTCCAAACTTGGTTGGTATATATGGAATCCATTTTGGACTTCATGGCTTCTTGCCATAAAGCGGAGTTGATACCTTGTATCGCTTCCTCATACGTAGCCGACTCATTATCCTCAATAAGATTAATATCCACATTAGGTGAGATCAGAAACCCATACCTCTCAGGTTGTTTCCTGATTCTCTCCAACCTACGCGGTTCTTGTGTGTCAGAAGATTGTGGTACAGTCTCATCCCTGATGAACTGTTCGTGTTTCGTTAAGGAATCAGTGCTAGGAACAATATTACTCCAATTTTCATCGAGTTCTACTTTCCTCCCACTTACTACTGTATTTAGGAATTCCTTTTCAAGGAAAACCGCATGGAGAGCAACAAATACCTTGTTCTCTTGTGGGTTGTAGAAGTAATATCCTTTGGTTTCCCTAGGATAACCTACAAATAGGCACTTATCCGATTTGGGTTCTAGTTTGGTACCATCCAAACGTTTAACGTATGCCAAGCATCCCCAAATTTTCAGGAATGAGAAACCCGGTTTCTTTCCTGTCCATATTTCAGATGGAGTCTGTTGAACAGACTTTGACGGAACCTTATTCAAAATAAGTATTGCACTATTAAATGCGTATCCCCAGAAGGAATTTGGTAGCTCTGTGCGACTCATCATAGACCTTACCATGTCCAACAAAGTTCGGTTTCTCCGTTCAGACACACTGTTTAATTGAGGTGTTCCGGGAGGAGTCCACTGTGAAAGAATACCATACTCTTTAAAGTAATCGAGAAACTCATTGCTTAAGTATTCTCCACCACGGTCAGACCGTAATGTTTTAATACTTTTACCGGTCTATTTTTCTACTTCGTGTCGAAACTCTTTGAATTTCTCAAAAGTTTCTGACTTATGTCTTATAAGATACACATAACCATAACGCGATGCATCATCCGTAAAGGTTACGAAGTATTCATATCCACCTCTAGGCTGGCTAGAAATGGGCCCACATATGTCACTATGAATGAGGGCTAACAGTTCGGTGGCACGTGCACCTTTACCGCTAAAAGATGTTTTAGGCATTTTACCTAATAAATAAGATTCGCAGACGTCATACGAATTTGGATCAAATCCGTCCAAGTACCCACTCTTGAAAGTGTGGATATACGAGTCTTGTTAATGTGTCCCAGACGACAATGCCACAAATAAGTTTCATCTTTGTTACTTAATTTAAGCCTTTTGTTTGTCATGTTATATGTTTGAGATTGATTTATATTCAAAATATAAAGACCATTATTAACATCAGCACTACATATCTCAAAATCATTATTATAAACAAAACACATGGTGTTTTTGAATACAAAAGTATACCCACATTGGGTTAAACAAAATACATATATAATGTTTCTAGTCAAACTAGGTACATAATAGCAGTCTGATAAATTAAGTACATGCCTCGAGGGCAATTCCAAAATATAGGTCCCAACACCCAAAACGGCGACTCTAGTCCCATTTCCAACTCGTACGTCGATCTCTCCTGAAGCCAGTCTCCTGCTAATCTGTAGATCCTACACATCAGTACATATATGAGTACCACAACTAGAATCAAAAATCCAATTTTTAAAACTAGAAGTAGACATGTTTATTTCAATAACAAACATACCTGAAGGCGGTGCCTTGCCCGCTTTCACTTCCTTCATGTGCGCTTTGTACTCACGGCAGTCACACTTCCAGTGACCCCGTTTGCCACAATGTAGGCAGACATCTTGGGATTTGTCTTTTTCCTTCCCAGAAGACTTTGATGATTTGGCATTGCCCTTTCTCTTCTTATTCTTCTTCACACCTCCAGAAGCCTTTGGCCAAGCCCTGGCATTCTGAGATGTCGAAGCGAAGTGCGCCTCGTGCTTCTTGCCATTTAAAAGCTCTTTTTCTGCCTCTTTCAGCATTGCCATCAACTCTCCAAGAGTCTTCTCTTGGTTCATCATATTGTAGTTCATGATGAACCCGCTCCAGCTATCAGGAAGAGACTGTAAGATCAAATCTATGGAAGTCTCAGCCTCAAAGGTTATGCCTAGCTGACCCAGCTGTTCGATGTCAGTAATCATCTGTGACACATGGTGCTCGACAGATGTACCCTCTGACATTCGAGAGCGAAAGAGCTTCTTCTGCAATTTATACTTCTGCGATCTAAGGTTAGATCGGTGAAGGTCCCTTAATTTCAACATCATTTCATGGGGATCCAATCCCTTGTTTTGACGATGAAATTGTGGGATCATTGCAGCAAGCATGACGGATTGAGCAGTTGAGTTGTCATCACTGTGAGTTTTCCAAAGCTCAAGCTCAAGTGGCTGCTCAATTACGGGCTTAGGCCCGAGAGGTCTCTCTATCGTATAAAGCATCTTCTCAGCCCCCGGGATAATTTTGAGGTTCATATCCCACTAAGGAAAGTTCGCCCCATTAAAGACATTTTCGCCCATGATAATGTCCATATCGTTGATCTTTCCAACCATCTTGAATTGCAATAGTCTAACTATTCAATCAACGATTTCGGGTACAGTCCAACTGTTAAAAGAAAATAATAATATATTAGTCCAATTAATATAAATATATAATGATGAAAATAATTTGAAAGCGCGTATTTGGTAAGTATTTAAACGAAATTTCAAATTCAATACTGGCATCCCACTATTTTTCGGCGAGCCTCTAACCCTCTGTTGAGTACTCGGGAAACCTGGTTTCCTAGTGGGCTAGGATCCCGTTAAATAACACGTAACCTTGACTTTGCCAACAAGCTGTATGAAACTTAACTAGGTAGATCTCTACGATCAATTGAATCCCATCCAATTCCTAGATCCGGTAGGTGGACCTTCAAGTCTGAAACATATATACAATATATATGTCAATATATCCAATATATTTCCTAAAATTTTCCTCTGAATCAACTAAGCCTTGGCTTTGGCTCAACAAGCTTAATGATTCCAGTTAAGCGCGACCCATTGACAGCGGGAAAGCTTCGTAATCCATGTCGATGAACAAGAAATGACCTTCACTTTGGCCAACAAGTCACAACTGCCCAAGACATGAGATATGGAACAAGGCTTTCATGGTTCAAACACATCCGCGGCGGACATTGATCTTGACTTTGGCCAACAAACCAATGTCAATCTTTGATCTTGAGAGAGAACCACTCAATGGAAGGAAAACGCTTAATATTTGATTGAGATTTTTTGCGTAAATTGGCAACCAATTTATTATCTTTGATTAGGTCTCATCATACACCTTTAAGCATGCATTCTAAAAGCATAATAAGGCGCGACATAAATAATAATGATATGCGGATGGATATTTAACAAAATTGTTCCTAGAACAAACCTCTCAATTTCCTCTCTCCCGCTAGCACTATTCTAACTTCTACCCAATTACATAATACAATAAAGAAACCTCATTTACATTGAGGGGAATTGGTGAGAAGAGAAGTACAAATAGAATAGAGATAATAGGCTGGACACGCAGGTCCAATTTAATAAATTCTAAATTTATTACAACAATTTCCAAAATTGCCCTCACCCTTCTAATATCCATCAGATATACATTATTCATACAATACATCCATGTATTCACACAAAGCATGTTATTCAATCAATCTAATCCAATTAATTAATCTTTGAATTAATGACCATCCAATGTTCAAACAACGATTTGATTTGCGCGAGTCCAACTCGTTTAAGAATAAATATTCATAGTACGTATTCTTGAATTATATCGAACTACAATTTTAAATCCAATTTAATTTGTATCCAATACTAATTCCTATTTAATTCCAAATTAAATAATTACACTTATTTTAATGCCTTCTAGACTTAGATTCTAAATCCAATCTAAATGGGTCTCAAAGGCCCAATTAACATCCAATGTCAATTTAATTAAAGTCCAATGGGCTTTTAATTAATTCTTAAGGCATGGGCTTTTGCAATTATGGATCCAATCCAAGATGCCAAGGCCCAATAAGGAATCACCCTTTTTGCCAAAAATCAATTTAGGCCCATTAGGCGCAATTAAATTATTAAAGGCCAATTATTATATTTGGACTTTGTGGAATGGTTTTAGGCCCAATTTGGATCCAATCCAATTGTCCTAAACCAAGCTTGGCCCAACCAAGCCCATTAAGCCCAAATACAACAATATTAACCCAATTCAAAATTAAAGACTAATTTTAATTAATATAAAATTCCAAATTTCACATTAATTTTAATTAAAGTGTAATAGCCATAATTAACTAGTTAAACCAATATTTCCAAAATATCAATTAAACTAATTAATCATGCTTTAATATATTCAATTCATGTCCAACACAATTGAAGCAAAATCAATCAATTCACATGCTAAGTTTCACGACAATTAGGCATAAATTATAATCAATTTGATTTCAATCCAATTAAATCAACAATCAATTTATCTCATGCTTTAAACACATCCAATGGTCTAAAATCAAAAAATCACCATGAGTAGTCCTAGGGTTCATGTTCGGCAATTAGGGAAATTTTAGGGAAAAATAATCCAATCAATTTTCTAAAATTTTAAGATGCATAAATCCAATTCATCATCATCCAACCACATCCAAACAAACAATTTTGAAAAAATCATACTCCAAGCATAAAATTCCCAAATAAAGTTTATAAACCCTAAACTAAATCATGCTTAGAAAACGCTCTGATACCATTGTTAGTGTTCCTAGAACATGCCAAGGATCTCTAATTATGATTCGGTGTGTGAATATTCAAATAAGTTGCGGAAGACTTACATTGATCGGATGTTGAGATTTCAAAACTTTGATGTATGTTGAGAGCTCCAAGCTTTCTTTGTGTTCCAAACTCAATGAATTGGTTTCCCTATCACCTTGATTCACTCTTTGAAGTGCTAGCTCATTTAAATTTTTACAACAAAAACTCTAAGAATGGGAGAGGAAGTCACGGCAATGAGGAGAGAGAGAGGAGAATGTTTTTGTTTTTGTGTATTTGATTTTCTAAAAATCAATTTTCATTTACCAAATCCAAGTTGGTATATGTCATTCCAAATAATTAAAAAACAAAGTGTGTTGGATTTTGATTGTGTGTTGAAAAAGCAATCCAATTCTTTCACTCAACCTTAACCACTTCCATCACTAGTCAAACTAGTTGATGTAAGTCAAGTGGGTCCCACCACTTGTAAATTCCGAATTTAAGTCGAACAATCCAACACGCAACTTCGCTCAGGCCCGGGTTCGTTTAATTTCGAATTAACGAATTTTCGTTGCGACATAATTAAATATAATTTAATTAAATAATTATGCCTTGCAAAATTATTATTAAAGTCACTTACGAATTAATTCTAAATTAATTCATTTGCCCGAATTAAAATCCAATTTTAATTCCGCATTGAAATCTAATTTCAATTAATATATCGAATATATTATTTAATCGATTAATTCCAAATTAATCGTTCTCTCTCTTCTATCCAAATTTTATCCCAGATAAATTCTTACCGCAATTAATCCTAGATTAATTTCTCTCTCTCATAATTAATCCCAGATTAATTCTGTTCGAGTCAAATGTCATCGGTGATTCTTTGGGAAGTGACCCATGAGATTCCTGGATATGTTGGCAGTAAATCCGGTCGTCGGACTATCCGAATACGTGCGTACCCCGTACCACGTTCTTACCGATTTACAAGACATTGTTGGCTTCTAGCAAAGCGGGCCTACCCAATTCTCCAGAAATATTCTTTTAAGGAATACATAATCTTTATCAAGTGTAGTATACTAAGTATTGCGTATTACGATCCAATATCGGATGTCACATGCTACTGGGGCGGGGCTGGAATTGTGTCTGCCCCGTACGAAGCATATATCGGATCACTAGCAACTAGTCTCTTTAATCGGATAATCATGACCTTGTCATATTATCCCGATAGTTGCAACATATTAGAGTACCAGTTCTGTATCCTACGTGATCATCATCTCCATATGACTGAAGTGACACTTCCATCTTGACATCACACCCAATACACTACGATTCTCAATAAACCCAGAAGAGGCGTACACAGAACCTGTTAAAGTTCCGGACGACCAAAACCAAAGCGTACTGATTGTCGCAAGTATTAGCGATGCAAGTCTCAGGTTAAGACCAAATACACCTACCCTGATTCAGATTCCCATAGACACATAGTCATACTACTAATGGGATTCCGAGGGGTCTACCCAGAGCGAAGCTGTTTCCGTACCATCGGCAAACAGATCCTCATATTACACTTGCATGAGTATCCAATACCCAAATATATGAGAACTATGTCGTTATGCTTCCATAACGCGCACAAGTGCAATAATAGTCTATTCCACATTATCGATGTCCAGTCTCGATAATACTACGACTATGGATATTTAATGATTAAACCTTACGTGGATTGAAACTGTCTCATATCTTATTAATTCAGAACTAATCATAAGGACTTTTATCATTTATATATTCAAGTAATCTAATTACAAAATGATAAAATAGCAATTTCATTTGTCACATAGTTAATTTGTACAAAAACCACAATGTCTTTTACAAATAGTGATGATATGGGTCATAATTGTCCAACACCCGCAACCTAGAGTTTTACACAAGGTTCACTCCAAACCCTTACACTTTGAGTTTTAGATAAATGCTCACACAAAAACCTCAAGTATGAGTTTTGTTCGTAGGCTCACCCAACAACCTTTACAATATGAGTTTTAGATAGAGGCTCACTCACAAACCTATCACAAGTGTTTGAATAAAAAGATTTACAAACACACTTGAGTACTCACAAAGATAATGAAGATTCTAAGTGTGAGTTGATTACCTAAGTGTTTTAAGCTCACTACTAAAGATTAAGATGGTGTAGTGTGTGAGCTTGATGTATGAAAGTGTATGATTATGAAGGTTAAAGAAAACTCTATGTTTTGTCTTAGTGTAATATATATGAACTTTGTCTAACATTACAAAAACGAATTGGGACTCAATTTATAGTAAAATGTAAAGCAGCCCCAACTTCCCTGTTTGAGACCGGTATGCCGGTCTCTGACACCGGTATGCCGGTCTCTAACAGATATGTTACCGTTTTAGAATCCGATCGTTAGACCGGTATGTTGGCCGGTATGGGGACCGATATGATTCGTTCCGGTTCCAGTAAGTATGCAGCATGCAGGGCTAACCGGTACGAAGATCGGTTTAGGTCATGCTGGTTCCAGTAAGGAACTAGCCGTTAGGCTCACCGGTATGTGACTGGTATGGAGACCGGTTTGGTCTGTGCCGGTTCCAGTAGCTATGCTTTCTTCAGGTTCACCGGTATGGTGACCGGTATATGACCGGTTTGGTCTGTGCCGGTTCCAGTGAGTGTGCAAAACATAGCATCTCACCTGTATGGGGACCAATAAGGAACCGGTATGCCGGTATTTGTACCAAAAATGCAGATATGAAGGTTTTAAGGTATTTTGTACATGAACCTAATGCATCTAAGTGAATGTGCATGTATCTTATGAGCTTAGGTACTTGAATAAACAATTCACAATACATTTTAGAGCCCTAAGCTAATACTTCACATAAATTCTTCAATATGCGCCAGTCTTCACATTCTTTGCTCTTCACCACTGTTGTGCTTCGACTTTTTTTTGTAATATCTCGCTGTTGTGCGTCGAAGATTTCACTCTTGTTGCATCATCAAAATCAATCATGCAACCATGTCGCTAACAAATAGACTCTCATACAAGCTAAACAAGTCAAATGCACTAAATCTATACCTGGGGTTCATGTGAGTTCGAAAATGGGGTAGTGAAAATGCATGCTTAAATTCGAAATTAGGAGAAGAAATTAGTTAAAGGAACTTACTTGCTTAGAGATCAACTTGAAGGAAGCTCCAAATTGGCTCTTTAATGTGTGAGAATGAGAGAAAACAAGAAAACATTCCCACTTTCTAAAAGAAACGTGAAGAGAGTCAAAGGAGAAGGTGAACAGTGCTGCTTTACGTAGTAAGAGGCAGATTTTTTTTGATTAAAATCATATTAATCAATTTGGCACATGTTAAATATGTGGTTCACATTCATAAGTGAACAGTAACAGCGAGAACCCATGTTTTTTCACTATAAGAAAAATGCGATTTAGAGACAGAAATATCTGTCTCTAATCCGTCGCTACTAAACTTTAGCGACGGAACAGAGACGAAATTTTTCCATCTCTGTTATATTGGTCGCAAAGAATATAGCGACGAAAATTTTATTTTTGTCGCTATATTTTACGAAGGAAATAATTTCGTCGCTATTTAGCGACGGAATATTCCATCTCTAAAAATAGCGACGGATATTCCCGTCGCCAAGTTAGAGATGGAAATTACCGTCGCTACATTTAGCGACGGAAATATCTGTCGCTATATTTAGAGACAGAATATTCCGTCGCTATTTGGTGACGGATATTTCCGTCGCTATATTGGTGAGATATTTCTGTCGCTATTTCCGTCGCAAAATATAGCAAATGAATTTTAGAAACGTGTTTTTTTAATAAAATTTTTTTTTTTAATTTCTTAAAGAAATTAAATTTATTTTAAACAATATTAATATTACAGTAAAATTATAAAATAAATATATTAATTACTTAAATTATAAAATAAACACAACAAATATTAAAATAAAAATTTTATTACATAAAAGTTATGTGTAAAAAAGTACAACATAAAATAAATACATCTAACTTAATTCTCCTTATCTCTATGCTCACAATCAGTCGGAGGATCAGGTGGAACTGAAGAGGAAGGCTGTGAACTCAAGTCTCTCATCATTTGAAAATACCACTCCATATTTGCCATCTTCTGTTTGAGATCAAGCACTTCTTCATTTCTCTTCCGCTGCTCTTCCTCTAGTCGTTGTATCTCTTCATTTCTCATATGTTTCTCTTCATCCAGTCGTTGTTGTATAGTCTGCATTTCAATCCTAACTCGCTCTTGTACCCGCTGCTCAAATGTATCATCAAAAGTCGTTCCGTAGTGTGATATATCTGAGCTGCGTAACGAATCCGGATATGAAAGCGATGCAAGAGCACCGAGACCGTTCACTCGGCGCTTCTTAGTATCCACTCCAACCACATCTAAGTATAAACGATTGGTGTCAAGCTGAGTCTCACCTGGCTCACCAGACTCCTCTGATAACTGAGATGCAATCGCTGCCATTTGCTCCATAGCAGCCTACCATTAATAAAAAATATATATATATAAGAAAGCAAAAATGATTTTGAAAAGAACAAATTAAAAATATATACTTTATAAACAAAAATTCACATTAATGTCGTTTGATCTCTTGTCAATAAAAGTATCATCATTCTTTGTGTGCATATGCTTAAACACCTCATAGCATGTGGGTGCACGTCCTGACTGAGATTCCTATTTAAAAAATAAAAAATTATTAAATTAGAATAATAAAAGTAATAAAAAATATTTGCATGTTTAAAAAATCTAACCATATCAATAGAATGTTGAATGGTAGACCTCGAGCCACCGGTGTGTTTAGAAACACCTGATCCTTCTCCATCATTCTCAGTGTTTCTATTTTTTTATGCTTGCTGAGATTTTAATTGAAACATTGTACTACTCCAATACTCCTGCCATTTGTTCCAAACATTATCTGGAACGCAAAGTGGCTTCCCTCATTCTTTATATTTATAGCGCCATTTACAGAGTTTATCGTTATACCGATTCTTACACACATTATTCCATGTAGTCCTCACAGCGACCGCATGCGCAGAATCCCACTGATAAAATTTCTGTGAAAAGTAAAAAGAATTTGAATAAAT
>SKCR01039001.1:0-48359 GCA_019454045.1 Zanthoxylum bungeanum | reverse complement strand
CGGCTTTGAAAGTCATGCTCAGACACGGATCACCCAAGCGGCAGTCACCCTCATAAGTGTCCTAGGAGAAGTCCTAGAGATTTAGGTTCTTTTTTGTTATTATGTTGTTGTCATGTTGAGCACGCTGGTTTGTATTAATAAGTTAAAGATTTGATTTGCATTGATTTATTGTTGGGTTGGTGCTCGGAGTGGTCCAATCCAGATCGTATTTATGTCCGATTCATGAATACGAGCATTTCCATTTCTATAATATTACTTATTTAATGGTAGCACCTCTTGTCTTTTATACACATATTCAATCTAATTACGATTAGATATCTAATTATGATTAGATTGAAACTAAATCTGATTTAGTGATACGTGTATATTAGACAAAGACCCTAGGATTTACATGTAGTGCGCAGTTACAATGTAGTTTGTAATTGACATGGGAAGCGTCACTATAAGTTGTATATCCTTAAATAAAGTTCCTGGTCAAGATTTACTAACACGGGTCGGTTAGTAAAATCCGTTGAGACCATTACATGTCGTATATGGTGACTTGGTCTGATGGTTTATCTCAATGAACCATGAGTCTCAGGAGACTCGTATAGACATATAGGTGTTTATTTGATAAACACTGAACGACTCACTGAAGATTTCCTAATAGATGGTACACCAACATCAATAGGAATCTTCTCGAGTTGAGCAAGCATAGTGGTCATTCGACTTGAGATACCATAGTGGATATATGAGTTATCATCCACACTTTGATGGCAGTCATGTCACTGATCTATTCATGATCAGACCTCCGCTTGTTCGTTGGGTGTGGACCGATGCTCATGATATCAATGCGTATCAAGATAGGATCTGTCAGTCCTATATACAGAGCATATGTATCCTCAAGTGTTTACGATCTAGTAAATCCATAGCTGTGGTATAACTTTGGAAGCCTGTTCCAAGTGTTATTTAGAGATCGTAAATTGAAAGTCGACTATATTATACCGAAATGATTTGACGTTTTTATCTATATCCTAGGTATAATGTGGATAGCCTGTGACAGAAAGATTATACATATGCAATGACCTCAACTTGCATAGTTTAGCGAGATTATCTGTGGTCGTCATAATTCATGAGTAGGTGAGTTATGGACACGAAATTGGATTTCGTGACAGATAAACCTAAACTTAGAGAGTCTCACAATATGAAGTGTACTTGTTGAGCACTTGGGCAACACGTTATGAATAATACAGATTATTCATAATACTTCATTTGATTAAGTGAGTTAATTCGAATCGTTTAGACAGTTAAATAATAATACATGCATTAGGGGATTTTGGTCATTTAATAATTATTGTGTATTTGTATTTGATACATAATTTGATTAGATACACATTAATTAATTGTCAAATGAGATTTTGACACATGCCATTAATATATGTATTTGTTATTTAATGTAAATAAAATACATATATAATAATAATTATAATATTAATTATTTAGATATTTAAATGTTAAATATTTGAATAATTAAATGATATATTTTTTCATAATTGTTATGAAAAATATTTAATTATTATTGGTTGCAAATGGCATGATTTTATTAAGATTTAAGTGTGCAAATTTGATTTGTCAAATTAAAGCTTATAATATTTAATTAGATTAAATTACAAATTGACCATTATGCCCTCACTAAGTTGGCAACTTCAATTTTTTAAAGAAAAATTTTTCTTTTTTGCTTCTAATGGAAGCTTGGCCGAAATACACACTTCCAAACACCTCTCAATTGTTGCTTGATGATTCAAATTGAGAAAGTGAAGAAAAACAAGAAAAAGCTTAGGAAAATTGGAGATTAAAAGGTAATCTTTAACATTCTTGAGTTTAGAAATTTAGTTTCTTATTCTTGTGTTCCTAGAATAGTTCTAGGGTTTTCTTTACTTGTTAAAATTGGGGCTTGTTGTGTTGGAAGATGGATTTGGAAGTGTTAAGCATGTGTGAAGTTGTTTCGGGTAATATTAGCGTAATATTTATCCAATTTGATCATTTGATGATATGTTACCATTCTTTGTAATGCCTATAATTGTTCTTGGGTTTCATTGGTGGTGACTTGAATTGGTGTTATGATTAATTTGATTAATGTTGAAAAAGTTGGATTAAAGCATGAAAATTGATAATTTTTGTTGCAAAATCAGATCTGAAAAAATGGTTTGTTTGTGATGAAAATGATGTCATTTGAATGTATTGGATGTGTTTTGGGTGTTGGAACAATTGCCGGAATTATTTCGGAGTTGAAATAAGCGAAAACGGTGAAAAATGGCGTTACCAGGTTACTTTTGAGCCAACCGGGTGACGGCTGGCCAAACAGTGAATTTGTCACTGTTCGGGCAGCCCGTGAACTGCCCTAGTACTATTGGGGCTGACTTGGGCAGCCCCCATGTGTATTGGGTAGTCGGTTCGGTCAAAACACGGGTTTTATGCCATTTTGCGGAAAATATTTTTCGTAAAAGTTTTGCGATGTTTCTTAGTTATTTATGTCGTTATTTGATATTGAATAAATATGTTTAGGTGAAATATGAATAAATTATTTATATTGGATATTGAATAATTCATTCGGTAATTTTAAAAATTTTAAAATTATGATTTCGCCCGGAACGCGCTTACCGCCGCGCCCTTCGCCCAAAACCCCAACAGTTATGGGCATAGAGCCCTCAAGTGTTGTTTGATGTTGTGGGCACAAAGCCTTTAAGTGTTGATATTGTTGTGTTTTATGTGGACCTGAGGTCCTTTTGTTTGTTTGATCTTTTTCTGAGATTCCGTTTTGATGTTGGACTGTGATCCAAGTTGTCCAATTTTAGGATACATCATGCTTGATTTTTAGTAAATTTGGAGGCTTATGGAGATGGGTTAATCATGTCTTCTGCCGGTAGCATCTTGCCTCTGGAGGGTTGTTATAGATTGGATCTTGGAACCAAGCTTGCTAGCTTTGGAAGTTCTCCACAATATTTCAACAAGGAGAAGAAGATTGGATCTTGGAATCAAGCTTGCTAGGTAAGTTTGATCTTATCCAAAGCTATGTTTTCACTAGTGAGTTATCATTAGCGAGACATATAGTGATTAATAATGTATTGGATACATAATAATATTATAACGACTCGAAATTACATAACTCAACTAGAGTAGTAACTTGGCGACTTAGATAAAATATTCTCCAAACATTAGCGGAAATTTTAGAGACGACTTAGTGGACCAAACCTTAATTCAAGCCCAACTAATTTAATTACATATGTGGGCCATAAGTAAAGTTGGAATAAGATTAGCCCAATTCATAGGCCCAATCTTAATCTTCAAATTTCTAGAAAAGTCTATTTACTTATGGATCTAATTAAAGAAGAGTGAAAGAAACAAAAACTCTTCATTCTTGCCCCCCCTTGGCCGAGTATTATAGAGAGAAAGGAAGAAGATTTGTATTTTCTTAACAAATTTCCAATAACAACCTAGAGTAATCCACCACCATTCAAGCCTATGGAAGAGAAAAAGAAGCTTGAGGACTTTCTTAGTGAGGAAAAGATTTGAATTCAAGGTGAGTCTGGCTTGACCCAATTTTGATTTGTTGAGTTTGATGATTGTAGTATGTTGTTGGCTTGAGTTTGATAATGATTGGATGATTTTGGGTTAAGAAAATAGTGTTTTATAAAACCACCCAAATTGTGAAATCCCTAAGTATGAAACTAAGTTGGGGCTTATAGAATGGATGTGAGATGATGTTAGAGGGTGATATTGATGGTGTTTTATATACTTGTTGTTATTATAGCTTAATTAATGTTGTAGAAGTTGAGAGTGAAGATGAAGTTGATATTGGGTCTTGTAATTAGGCTAGCGTCAGGATGCGCACACCCGGCGTCGCGACACGGAATATGTAGTTGCTCTGTTTCGGCTCTGGAATGTGAGCGACGCGTCACGAAAACAGAGGAAGCTCACTGCCTCAATTCTTTTTTATGGGAGTCGCAACGCTCAACCCTTAACGTCGCGATGCATGTGGAAGTCACGATGCCCAACCCCTTACATTGCGATGCGGAACCATCAGGTGCTCACTGCCTCAGCTATTTATGTGAGCATCGCGACGCCCATGGGCCAGTGTCACGACGCGTGATCAGATTTTCCAGGATCAATTTTATCCATTTCAGTTTCATCCTGAGTAGTTAGAGGGCACCCTAAGGGTTTCATATAATTGTATATATACGCGTTATGTCATGTTACTAGCATAAACGTCAATCATGTATTACATATTCTTTCCTATCAATTGCAAGGAAACTAATTGTTTATTTGACCTTAGATCAACGCAAGAGCACTCAGAGATCACCTACGCCGTGTACCGCACCGGACTTACCGTAGCACAGTGAGTGGACCCTTTTCTCAAATTGATTTTTACTTATATGTTTTTGAATTGAAACTTACGTTTCCGCATATAGGGCATTAGCCAAGTTTATTTACAGATGTTTTATGAATAAGAATGTTTTAAGAAATATTTTAGAAAGATTTATTTTAAAAGCATGATCTCTTTGATTTTTGGAGGCATGGGGAAAAACCCACCTCAGTTGTAACTTAGTACAAATATTGGAATTGACGGATTCAGAACGTGTGCACACGTAGTTTAGGATTATGGATGACAAATGCCCATAGATCCTAGATTCAGAGTCAGGAGGGTAGCATATATCAGCACCCCCGGCTATAGTTCTATGGCTTGGGGGATGGAGGGACGTAACGCCCAAGACCACCAGTCTAAGCGTATGAGAGGACAGCGAGACGTAACGCCCTCATGCGTTAGATTTCTAGCAGATTCTCAGATATTTCAGACAGAAGATTTTATAAATTTTTCATAAAAGTTTTGAAGGGAAAAACTTGATTTAAGCTTTATAAATTCAGAAAGTTGTTTCGTTGATTATAAGTATTTACTGATACGATTTTCTATTTTTTATAGCTCCACTCACTGAGTTCATTAGGACTCATCCCCACTATCCAGTTTTGCAGGATCTTTCCGCTGGTGAGCCACAATCATTTTCGGGAGACATGGATCAAGGACAAGAGTAGCACTGCAGTCATTAGTCATATGGGTCCATCATGTCAGACCTACATTCACACAGAATGTAGTCACTTTTGTTTTCTTTTTGATGTGTGACATGTATATGAGGATATAGACTATGTATGTCTTCTTGTGGTTCAAATATTAAAATGGTTTTATAAATGTGTGTGCTTGTATTTTGCTAAGATGAAAAGATATTAAGATAAGAAAATGTTTGTATTTCTAGTTACAATCAGTGGCTTAGATGGCAGTGGAATTTGTCATTTTCCGGTAACCTTCCAGGATTATGGATGTTACAAACATAGCTTGATATTGAAATTAGGCTAATTAATTGTGTACGGATGCTTTGGTCTGAAGTCTAGTTGTCTAGATGTCTCCACAATTTCCAACATTCCTCCACAATTTCCTTACATCTATCATATTTACTCCATAACTCTTCATAAAAGAACAGTCTTGTACCTTTCTTATAACTGTTACCGGACTTCGTCTTCTTTGTTATCTCTAGGCTGATTGGGCAATGGTCTGAAGCCTAGTTGTCTAGATGTCTCACTTCCCATATGTGGTTCAAATTCCACCACTTACCATTTGCTAGGAATCTGTCCAACTTTTCCTCAATATACATATTCCCACCTCTTCTGTTTGACCAGGTGAAAGGAAGACCCTGAAAACCCAAGTCCCAAAGATCACAAGCGCTTACTGCCTCCTTAAAATCTGGCATGCCCTTGGCGTCCCTACCCAACCCTCCAACCTTCTCAGACGGCTCCAGAATCTCATTGAAATCACCAAAACACACCCAAGGTATATCAAACATGGACCCTAATCTCTTAATTAATTCCCATGTATGATGTTTCTGATTCAGTTCTGGGTGACCATACATACCAGTAATGCGCCATGGGCTTCCTTCCTCATCCCTAATGGTTGCGTCAATGTGGTGGCAACTAAAGGATTTGATACTCATCTCACAATCTTTCCTCCAAAATAATGCCAGCCCCCCAACCAAAACCCACTCTATCAACCGGAAAACAAAAATCAAAATTCAGCTTTCTTCGAACCCCTTCCAAAAGTTGGGTCTGCATTTTAGTCTCACTAACAAACAGTATCTCAGGCCTAAGTTGTTGGAGAATTTTCCATAGGTTTCTAAATGTCAGGGGATTCCCCAAACCCCGGACATTCCAGCTCATAATCCTCATAATTCTCGGCGGTGCTGCTCCACAGCCATCGTCGTTCCCTTGTATCCATCTCTACCACTGTCAGACCCAGTAGCAATTGACCCATTAGCAATTGAAGTGTTGTAATTTAAATCTTGTAAAGGTTTCCGATTTTGATAGGGAGAGAGTACATCCACCCCTTCTTTTGCTCCTTGAACTAGGCAGAGTCTCTTACCTGATGGGCTTTCAGTGCAAGGTTCACGGGCTCTCTTTTTAACCCATTTTTGGTGGCTGTTACCATAACCACTTCACTCTTTCTGGCCTTCTGTTTCCACCTCTTTGGGCCCTTGGCAATCTGGCCCAGCTTAGTCCCCACGGTTTCGGTTACCTTACTTTCTAGCTTTGTATATTTGTGGTCCCCTTCAGTTCTATTTGTTTCCTCTTCATTGGGTATCATTGACAGCTCTTCAACAGCCCGTGACTCAGCAGGCCCTATTTCCATCTTTCCCTCCAACTTTTCCCTGCCATCTAGTGTATCTGACATTACCTTTATTCCCAAAGCACTGCAAAGCTGTGAAACCTCTTTTAGGTTACTCGATGTCATGTCAGTGTGGCAGGTAGAGGAAAGTTCAGAAATAGCCTTACAAGCAGAGACCTCCCCTTTCTTCATCCCTCTCTCTTCTTCCTTTGGTTTGCCTCTGTTCCTCCACACAGGGTTCACATGCCCATCATCTCGCCTATCTTCATTACCATTTGATCTTTCCTTTTGTGTGTCCCCCATATTGAATGAGTAACTTTTCTTACCACCAAACCGCGATCCCATCCCTCTGTCCACAAAAAAAGTTTGATTTCATCCATGGGCCAAAATGGAGACTTTTGTATCCACTCACATCCCCTGGTTCATTTATCCCCAAATCTGGGCACTCCCGGAATGGATGACCAATTCTACCACACTTATAGCAAAAATCAGGGAGTTTCTCATATAAAATTGGAAGCATCACTCCTGAGTCATTTTCGCCTGTCTTGACCAGGAGCCCTTTCTTCAGAGGTTTTTCGATATTTACTGAAACCCTCACTCTAGCAAACTTACCAAAGCATCCGCTTAAGGTATTCCCATCCACTTCTTTAACCAAACCAACTTCATTTACCAAGCTGGTGATTGCATCTAAGTGCATACACATAACCGATATATTGTGGATCTGGATCCAGAAGGAGGTGTGTGTGAATCTCTGCTTTGAAACCTCACAAATCCCCTCAACTTCAGTAAGAACTAGAAAAGAGTTATCAAAATGCCATGGTTCCATTGCCAGCACCCTTCTCTTATCTATCTCCGAGGTAAAATGGAAAATGAAGATATTGTTCCCTAAGCTCTCCACACTGACCTCATGAATGGTTTTCCAGATCTGTACAATCCCCGTTTTGAAAGCTTCTCTGTTGACCCCCTTGTTGACATCACTTTCCCCATTAACGAATGGCCCAGTAATTCCTTCCCATTTACTACCAGATTCTTCTCCAGTATGACCACATCATTCGCTTTTCCTTGAATGTTTAGAGACCCACACAACCTAACTAATTCTTCAATATCCATACCTTCGAAATATTGAAACGGAAACACCCGAGAAACTATTTTGAAAAAGAAAGACAATTTCTTCAATTATAAGGACTGAGATCTATGTTCATAGAGAACGCCAACAACTTCTACTTTCTCTCTCCTAGAAAAGAAGAGAGAGTAAGAGAAGAAAACAGTTGAATCAACTTTAAAAACCCAATAAATACAAAATCTTCTATTAATTTTGCAATCATTACTAAATTTATAAACCAATTAAAAATTGTTTAACGGAAATTGGATCAATAAGAAAATTTCAATCTTTAACACTAAAATTTAATAAACTAAAAGCTTGCAAAGCAGAAACCTCTCCAAAACTTGCTATTAAATCAACTTTAAAACCCAATAAATACAAAACCATCCATTACATTTGTCATCATCACTAAATTTAAAAACCAAAATTAAACCAGTTACTGTTACAAAGAAGGAATATAAAAGAGCAACAACAGAATAGTAGCTTTAGAGATGGTCTTAATTGATGAAAAAATAAGATAGTCAACTCCAATGACAATCGTTGATATCAATATAATCTTTTCAAATTGTTTCTCTGTTGAACTTACAGGAGGGAGCTATTCATGCAATCATTTGGAGCAACCTCGTGACAAGATTTCGAAGATTTCAAATTTTCGTGTTGAAAATTATAGGGAAAAAGAAACATTCAGGCCTCTCTGCACATAGAAGAAGATAGTCTTTTACTTCCTATCTGTGTGAGGCCTTTTAACAATATCATTTTGTTACACTTTCTTGATTTTAACAATTATGCAAAGTAGATTGAATCTTACATCAAACTTATCAGATAATGTTTGATCTTCTCCTAAGCTAGGTAATTAGGCAGACTTGGAACAGCGCTTTCCAGAAAATAAGTACCTTACAGGTAATTGGATAAACAGTGGGAAAAAAATTGCAATGGATTAAAACCAAACATATCTCATTAAATTTTTTAACTATCTACATCGTCAAAATAAGTTACATCTCAAATAAATTACTATATGTTAACAGACGAAAATCTCCACCATAGAACGAAATCGCCCTGAGACTAAAGAAAGAGCGAAGGTAAAAAGAGCGATGGACCAAAGGGTGACAAAGAGCGTGGGGCGATCGGACCAGCGGTTAGGACGAAAGCCAATGATGCGGTTACGTTAGGAGGAGAACCCATGATAACGGTTACTTCCACGATCATAACAGTTGGACAGTTTTCCTCCACAACCAAGCAGTTGAAACACGTAGCTCAGCGGTTACAGGCACGATCCAACAACTGCAAGGAGATACTGGAACCGCTAAAACGGTTGACAAACTTCACTATAAAAGCTTATCTATGCCAAGAGAGAAAACCCCGATAAAATGAAGACTCAAATGAGCATATTTTTATTTTTCATTTCTTAGATTGTAATCTTAGGACTGTAAATTGTGTGTTTGCGCCCCTTGGAGCTTATTCACTTAATCAAACACCCCTTGCTGGGACTTTGTCTCAGGAGGTTTGAACCTTACACGCTCTTCTTTCTTCACGCATTAAAAATTGCGCAAACAGTTTTTGGCGACCACAGTGGGAGAATTGGTGTAAAGAGTGGAGATGCCTCCGAAAAGAAACGCTCAAACTGGCTCAACTGCAGAGGAAGGAGGACTGGAGCAAACCAACCAACCCAATGTTCCAGCCATAGTGGGTCAATTCGAGGGTCTGGCAGATGCTAATCGGTACGAATCTATGAGAGAACTCAGCCCTAACACGATGCGCGCGTTGTTCGGTGAATTCACACAGGATGTTACCGAACAGGTTAGGCTTCAAAATACGCATGTCATAGATAAATTCGTATCAAATACCAATTCACATTATGAAAATATGGCTAAACATCTAAGCTCGATGAATAAATTAATGGCCAAATGTGTAAACGTCGGGACGACGCTGTCGTGGACTACGCCTCTCCCTGCGGCGAGCAGTCAGGAGGCTGGTCCTAGTAATGTTCCTCCACAGGGGACCAACATCCCTACGGTTCTCAGGGGAGGAATAAGTCATGGAGGCAATGGCCCACAATTAGGGCCGAATATACACCAATGGCCAAATATGGCACAAAATGAAATGGTGTTGCCTCAGGGTGTCCAGGTTTCTCAGGGGCAGAATCATGATTATGTCCCACTTTTGAGAGGACCGCAGCCACCGCCATAGCTATGCCATTTAATGGCAATGATATGCTAATGGAACAAATGACCGAGATCCTTCAAAACCAATTTGGTCTAGGCATACGGCCAATTCGGCCAAGATATCAGAAACCTTATCCTGATTGGGTCGATGTGGCCTATCCATGGCCTAGAAACTACAAGATACCATATTTTTCTCTCTTTACGGGGTCTGGGGAAGTTTCTACCATGGAACACGTAGGACAATTTACCATCCAGTGTGGGGAATTCAATGATTTCCACAAACTAAGATTATTTCAAGGATCACTGTCAGGGGTAGCTTTCTCTTGGTATGTCAGTCTGCCGGCCAATTCGGTAGAAAGTTGGCAGCAGAGAGAGCAATTGTTTCATGCGCAATTTTACAAGGCTGAATCTGAAGTGGCCTTAGCCGATTTGGTAAACCTAAGACAATTTCTAGGAGAGTGGGCCGAGACGTTTTTACAACGGTTTAAGGTAGCCCGAGGCCGATGTTACATGCCTTTGCCCGAAAAAGAATTTGTGAGGATCGCTCAAGGTTGCTTAAATCTCGATCTAAGAAAGAAGTTTCAGGATCGCGAGTTTTGGGACCTTCCCCAACTCACCACTAGTGTGGTGCGTTATGAGCGATTATTACGAGAAGATGAGCAAATGAAGAATTTGAGCAAAGGGACATATTATAGGAATATCGACTATGAAATGGGTGAAGTAAACATTGAGTCGGCTGATTTATGTTTGGCCGAATTTGTTAAAGGGAAACCTTACGTTTGTAAGACGTGGACGGAACCACAAGCGAGTGAAAAGAATGATAAAAAGAGTAGGAGCTTCTCCTTTGATATTACTAAAGTCGATGCTATATTTGACCAGTTATATAAGGACAAGCAAATTAGCTTGAGCGACCGACATACGTTGCCAATAGCCGAGCATATCGGTAGTAAACAATATTGTAAGTGGCACAATGCATGGTCTCACACAACTAATAATTGCCTTGTTTTTCGTAATGTCTTACAGGATGCCATAGAATCTGGACGAATCACGTTCGAGAAAAAGATGGCCGTGGACAGCGACCCGTTTCCAAAATCGGTGGGGTTGAACATGATCAATCCAGACCTTGCCAAGATGAACCTGCCGAAAGTGAAATTAGTGCTAGACGAAGGACAGCCAACGTCATCGTCCAAGCGCTCTGGAAAGGATTAAGGCACCTTCAGAGCAAGGAGACCAACAGAACATTTGTATTCGATGCAAGAACGACATGGAATGGATGAAAGAGTTAGAAGAGACTTGCGAAAGGCCTGCAAAGAGAAAGCCATCATCATGGCAGCCCCGGACCTTCGCCCCAAGGTTCTATGGGGAGAATTCAAATTTCATCCAAAATGTAAGGACGTTCAGGCTGAAGTTTAATCGGCCCAATGTTTGGCATTCATACCAAAAGCCACACTCGGGCCAGCGGCCAGACATAAACTATCCCCCTGTAGACGAAATGACAAGGACGCAGTTGAGGCGGCACCAAAGGAATTATGGCCGTTTGATGCGTCGATAAGGTGAAGCGAAGGCCACCACAGGCCGTAGCCCTCGCACCACAGAGAAAACAGAAGTAAATAAAAAAAAAGGGTGACGACAAAGAAGAAACGGTGATAAGTTGCGACGAACGCACTAAATTTGGCAAATGGAAACAGGACGAAACAGACGATGAAGAGCCGCCTATCGTCATTCAGTTTGGCAGTATGCCGCCAGTGGTGGCTAATCATTACCTATTGACTGGGAAATTCAGGAGAGATAATAATGGGAAGCTGGAACAAGCGAGGACATTATGAGGGTGACGAAACTGAATTTGCAGCGCTCTCAATCACAGACAGGGAAGCTGAAGATGAGGAGATGACTGATGTAGAAGAAGAAATAGACATCAAAACTGAATCAATGAGAAGGGGAATTTCACAGAATCGGCTTCTCAGAGAATTATATGAAGCTGGTAATCCTGCAGTAGGGACATTGGGAGAAGATTTGGGAAGATATCCGTTCCTTGTTTTGTATGGGATGCCTAAGGTAAAACAGACCCTCACCAGAGCCGAAAAGCGGAGATTGACTGTCAATCATGTCTCCCAGGATTCACCAGCCATGTTGCCACCTCCCAGATGGGACATGGAAGAGGAGTCGCCACAAGTTCATGGCGATCAAGCAATGGAAATAGGTTTATCAGGGAGAGTGTTTTTCCCGAAGCCACCAACACAAATGACGAAGCACCTGCGGCCGTTGTATGTAAAGGCAAAGGCTAACGGGATACCCGTCACCAAAGTACTAATTGATAACGGAGCGGCCATTAATGCAATACCAGTTAGGATGTTAGGACGTTTGGAAAAGTCCGAAGAAGACCTTCTTCCTACAGAAGTGGTGCTTACCGGCTTTAATGGAGGGGCGACGACAGCAAAATGAGTTATTCCATTGGACCTGCAAGTGGGAAGTACTACGAAGACAATGGTATTTTTCGTCATAGATGGGCCAACCACATACAATATGCTCCTGGGACGAGACTGGATTCACGGCAGCCGATGCATCCCTTCATCAATACCTGGTTTTCTGGAACCAAAGGGACGAAGTGGAGATAGTGTAGGCCGACAATAAGTCTTTTTACGGAGACAAACTCGGCCGAGTACTTCATGTACGAAGGGAACTATGGGCCGACCAGAGTTTTGAATAAAGAGGAAAGCCCGACCATTGTGGCATAGAATGACGAACCTTACCCCGCTGGGTTGCTGGATGATTTGTTCACACAGACGAGACCAACCACAATGGTATTTGGGGAACCAACACACAGTGTTTCGAATGAAGTACAGCCAGAATAAGGAGCAAGCCGCTCTTGCGGCCTCCAAGGCCAATCTATTGGCCTATGTGATGGAGCAAAGAAGTGAGGACGAAGCACATGCTACTATTTCGGCCTTAAGAGGCAAATTATTGGCACACCAGACGGAGGACAAAATAAAAGAACTATGTGGAGTGGACTACTTGATGGAAGAAGGAGAATCAAAGGAAGAGGAGTTCGCCTTGAATGGCCGAGCCAAGACAAACATCTCAAGAGGACAAGATGCTTTGGACGAGGTAAATATGGGGAATGAGCACGATAGGCGCATAACTTACGTCAGCAAGGAATTGGAGCCCCAGGTATGTGAAAAGTTAGTTTGTGTTGCAAAGATACAAAGATTGTTTTGCATAGGACTACAATGAGATGCATGGCTTAGATAGGACGTTGGTAGAGCATAGGCTGCCAATCATGCCAAGCCATAGGCCTCACAGGCAGCCTCCCCGGAGGTTTGCGTCTAATGTCATGCCTGATATTAAGAAAGAAGTTGAACGACTGTTAGAGGCAAAATTCATTAGGACGACCAGATATGTGGAATGGTTGTCAAATATTGTCCCAGTTAGAAAAAAAAATGGAAATATAAGGATCTGTATAGATTTCAGAAATTTAAACCTGGCAACACCAAAGAATCAATACCCAATGCCGACAGTAGATTCCCTAGTGGATTCCACGGTGGGGTATCAAGTATACTCGTTTATGGATGGGTATGCCGGCTATAATCAGATTTACATAGCCGAAGATGATGTACACAAGACAACCTTTAGATGCCCAGGCTCTCTAGGGTGTTATGAATGGGCGGTCATGCCATTCGGCCTGAAAAATGCTGGTGCCACTTATCAGCGGGCCATGAACTTGATCTTTCATGACATGATTGGCGAATTCGTAGAAGTCTATGTGGACGATATAGTGGCTAAATCCGTGACTATAGATGAACATTTTGGCCATTTAGCAACGGCCTTCGAACAAATGAGAAAGTTCAAACTAAGAATGAACCCTGCCAAATGTGCTTTCGGGGTGTGCGCAGGAAATTTCCTAGGGTTTCTATTGCACCAACGGGGAATTGAGATCGACACCAATAAGTCTCAGGCGATCACCGAAGCTATGCCACCCAAAATAAAAAAGAGTTACAGAGGTTTTTAGGGAAAATTAACTTTTGAAGGTGATTCATCTCCAACTGTGCAGGGAAAACAAAAGTGTATCCTCCTTATTAAAGCTAAAAGGCGAGGACGAATTCGTCTGGACCGAGGAACATCAACAAGCATTTGACAGCCTGGAGAAGTAATTGTCACAGCCGCCGGTGATGGTACCTCCAGTGCCAGGAAAGCCAATAAAGTTGTACATAGCGGCTGAAGAGCAGTCCATAGCTGAGATGATCGCGCAATGTGATAACATGAACATTGAGAGAGCCATTTACTATATTAGCAGACAATTGCTGAATTATAAATGTAACTATTCTCCCATGGAAAAATTATGTTTGGCTTTGTACTTCACATGTACTAAATTACGAGCCTACCTTAGGCCGAATATAGTGTACTTGATTACAAGAATTAATATAATAAAGTACATGTTTTCTCGTCCCATCTTGCATCAAAGAGTCGGTTTTTGGTCACTATCACTTTCAGAATTTGATATACGGCATGAACCCCAAAAGGCCGTTAAAAATCAAGCCTTGGCCAATTTTTTGGCCGATCATCCATGTCTGAGCACGATAACAAAATAGAAATGGATCTGGACGAATGCAGTCTAAAACCATGGAAGATGTACTTCGACGGATCTAGCACAATGAAGGGAGCTGGAATAGGATTAGTCCTGGTCAGCCCGTTGGGAGAATCTTTCTGATTCTTAGTCAAGTTGACCGAATACTGCACTAATAACCAGGCCGAATACGAAGCCTTGATACTTGGGCTAGAGATGCTCCTCAATATGGGAGTAACTCACGCGTCCATCAAAGGAGATTCGCAGCTGGTAATTCAACAAGTGATAAGAGCTTTCAAATGTCAAAGCCCATCAGAAATGGCATTATTAGACGTGGCCAAAGAATTAGTAGAACGATTTGATCACGCTGAATTGGAGTACATTCCGAGGGCGAAGAATGAATTGGCCAATAGCTTAGCCCAAGCAGCCTTCGGATATAAACAGACAAACATAGGTAGGTTATACAGGAGCGAAGAGGTTGAGCCAGTCCTCATGAGGCAAGCTAAAGATACGGACGCCATGGTTATCGAAGCCGAAAAAAGGGACGATTGGAGAAACGAAATCAAGACATTCCTAAAGTAGCCCGAAACAGGGAAGGATCAAAAGCTAAAACTTAAAGCTTTGAAATATATAGTATCAGGAGATGTGCTATATAAGAAACGACAAGATGGGTTGTTGATGAAATGTGTAGGGCCATCCGAATCCAAAACTATCATGGCCGAAGTGCATGAAGGCATTTGTGGGGCTCACCAAGCCGGGGTAAAGATGAGATGGTTGATTGTACGAAGCGGCTATTATTGTCCAAAGATGGGAGAATCGTGCACCTCATATGCCAAAGGATGCATTGCTTGTCAGAAGCACAGACCTATTCAGAGGGCTCCAGCAACTGAGATGGTCTCAGTCATTAAACCATGGCCGTTTATGGGGTGGGCGATAGACTTGATAGGGAAGATTTATCCTGCATCGAGTAAGAGGCATACTTTCATCATCGTTGCCACCGACTTCTTCACTAAATGGGTGGAAGCCATCCCAGTTGTAGAAATCTCCCAAGAGCAGATCATCAAGTTCATAAAGGAACATATAATTCATCGATTTGGTATACCACAGACAATAATGGTAGATCATGGTACTTCATTAAACGGTGAAAAGGTAAAAGACTTCCTGGGGGAATACGGAGTTCGATTAGTGAACATTACCCCCTATTACCCTCAGTCAAATGGTCAAGCAGAATCGACCAACAAGACCCTTAAAGGATTGATTCAGAAAATGGTGACAGACAATGCCAGACGGTGGGATAAATATTTGAGTCAAGCTTTATGGGCCTATGGAACGTCACCGCGAACAAGTACTTCGGTGATGCCGTTCCAATTAGTGTATGGTCAAGAGGCTGTGCTTCCAGTAGAAATGAATATTGAGTCTACCAGAGTGATGCTACAAGACAAACTAACACGGGAAGACTACGACGAGGCAATGATCCAGAACTTGTTGGAATTGGACGACATCAGATGTGATGCGCTAAATCGTCTAGAAGCACAAAAGAAAAGGATAGCCAAGGAATACAACCTCAGAGTAATGGCTAAATCGTTCAGGGAGGGCGAATTAGTGTGGAAGACTGTGTTGCCACTTGGTTCTAAGGACCCATCGTATGGCAAATGGTCGCCCAATTGGGAAGGCCCATTCATGGTAAAAAAACGTGTTGCCAAATGGAGCCTATCATCTACAAGACTTAAATGGAAGAGTGCATATAAGAGCAATAAATGGAAAATACTTAAAGAAATATGTGCCCTCATTATGGGAGCACGAAAACAAAATACACTGAAACAATAATAAGTTCTCATTAAACATGGACGAAAACGTCATAAGAATACAAGGATAAACCATATAACGTCTTACAAAAATATTAATTTTGGCCCGAAGATCACCGAAAATCCCCAGGCAGCCCTTTAATGGCCGAAAGCGTCTCCCTCCTCAGGCGCCATTCGTCCTGTATTCCCATACCCATTGCGTCTAAGTCGGCCAAGCTTTTCTCAAAATTGATGCGGGCCAACCTCTCATTCTCTGCCATAGAGTTGTCCATCTCCTCTGCTCGAGTAATGAAGGTTCTCCTCTTAGCCTCCTTCCTCATGCGGCTTTCCTCAAGAAGACTTTGAATCTCTTTTATTTGTCGCTCCAGGTCCAGGAAGACCGATTCTTCGGTCACCATTTCTTCTGTTGTCTCCCTCAAGGTCTGATGTCATGCCTCGAGAGAACCACGAAGCGTTTCTTTCCTCATCACAGAAGAGCGATGCCCGATCTTCTGGCTGTGCACATTGCGATACCGAGAGAGAAGGTTTACAATGCCATTTTGCATCTCTTGGAGGAAAACCGATCATCAACAGATATTGGCAAGGTAGGGAGGGCCAATATCCGGCTCAACTCGGAGGAGCTTTTGTCCAATTGAAGGACGTTCTCTGGCCGCGCGACTTGATTAATTTCTAGAGCAGAAAAGGAAGCATATTGGCCAAGAACCTCCTAAAGGACCTCCATGTCCGTGCTGGTGCCGACCAAAGGCGAAGAAGGCCGAAAAGAAGCAGAGGACAGTCGTCCAAAGTGATCCAAAATGTCCTGGATTGTTTACAGCAATGGGTCGGATACCTGTACACAAAGAAGAAATTAGCAAGTATAAGCCAGGGTAAGATGAACTAGAGAGAAGAAAAGACTTACCACCCCAGAACCAGAACCAGAGGGCTGACCCACCAGTGCCTCGAATGCTTCAGCCGCGGGCTGCGCTAGCTCTTGTTGAAATGAAGGTCCTGAGGATGATGGATGCTGGGGGACAAGAGTCGATTGTGGTGCGGCCTGAGGAGAAGACGGCCGAGCAGGAGAACTCGTTGGCAAAATGGGAGACTCAGCCCGAGGGGGCAATGGCTGCTCAGGAGCGACCAGCACTTGGACTGTCTGAACAGGAGCTGCGGAAGAAACAACCATGAGAGCCGAAGATGACGGCCGCTCAGGCTCACGAAACTCCACTTGAGGAGAAGAAGGCATAGGCCGAAGATGACAGTTGTGCTAAGACCGAAGCCTGATGCGCAGAAGTGCTGGGAGATACCGCTTCTGGCATCGAATATTAAGGGCAGTAGTCGGCCGAACATCTGCAAGAGAATCAGAGTCGGACGAATCAGAAATATAAATGATTTTATCTCCTTCGTAAATGCGATGAAGTACGTCGTCTTTATACATAGACTGAGCCTCCTCTAATGACTCCAATTCGGCCAAACTATAGAGGCCGTCCACGTCCCTATAACTCCCTCTAAGTCCTGAGGCAGACATCCTGCATACTAAAGGGTAGAATTGCCTAAGGTAATGCCACAGAGCCCCAGTCGGCCAGTTAGGCTCTGGCACTTCAGCCTCATCATCCGGATCCTGCACGATTGGTACAGAACCGTCCGAAGAGAAGCGCTCAAATGGGGAATGATCACCAGGAATCTCCTCAACTCTTAGAAGTGAACGGCCAGACTCAAAAAATGACTCCGTACCTTGGGGGTCGGCCAATTGCAATTGCACCTCCCTCTCCTTGGAATTGCGCCATGACGGGACCTTCGGCAGCATCATCCTCGTCAGAGGGAAATTGAACAACCGGCATCCCTGCAGGTCCCGCTCCCTCGCTTCCGCCCATAGGAGCTTCGGCTTTCAGAATTCACACCGTTTCAGGAATTGCTGAAGGCGGATCAATCTTGAGAGCCTGCACCAAAAATGCACAGTCATAATATCAGTGTACCTCAAACCTGTATAAATGCAAATGAAAGCAGGTCTCAAGCTCATACCTTAGAGCGACGGACGAGCGGAATGTCCGAATCAGAACTTCGACTGGGAGAAGGCTGCTTCCTTTTAGCAAGCTTTATGCTCTTGGGCTTAGACGCTTCAGCTGCCTTCTTCGACCCCGACGGCTCAGGAGATTTGAGGGATAAATGAATAAGAGAAAACACCCTCGCGGGAGGCAAAGAAAAATATCGTTCATGGGTCGACGGCCAGAAGCGGTCAAAGTAAGGATGAATGATGTACAAAGAGCGAAATAAGATATGACAAAAGAAGACAGCAAAGAGCGAGTCTCCACCAAGGAGTCCTCAACTTCAGAAACAGAAAAGACCTTAAAATGGTCTGACGACGCAGAATACGAATGAAAGAAGGCAAGAGGCCACCCTTGGACGAGGACAAATTGACGAGTGACGAAGTTGGGCGAATATGCCTCCACTTCAGCCTTGTCGTTGGCCCCAGTTAAGATGTCATGAACCAGGTCGCAGCTGCATAAAAACTTGCGCCATATGCGAAGACATGATTCATCCTCTTCCGAAAGAGGAAGGTCATGGACGAAAGACGGAGACACAGTAAAAGGGAAAAAAGAAGGAACCCGAGGAAGAGTATAAAAATAATCAAAGGTAGCACGAGGAAGGAAAGAAGACGGCCTAAGCTGAGCGAAGAGAATGCCGGCACAAGAGTAAGGGTGAGTCGAATCAATTGTACCAAAAATAGGAAAGTAAGCTCTCAACCAAAGTTGGACGATCCACAAGGGACCAGAAGCAATGGGTGATGACCCCGACCGAAGTTTCTTTTGGAGGACAGCCAGCCCCTGATACATGGCGGCAAGAAGAAAAGAGGCCAAGTCTAAATGACGGCCATGGGCGAGATCAGAAGAAATGGGGAGGTAGCCCGCCACAGGTTTTTGGATGGGTGTACAAACGATATATTTGCACAGCCAGTAATGAAGGAAGGCTATACGTTCTAGCATTGAAATTGTACCAGCCATTTTCGAATATGTGCGAAGAAGAGAAGAGTAAGATGAAAATGAGGAATGACCCATTGAAGGAGGGGGAAAACGAAAGTTTGTGGAGGCCGAAATGGTCGCTCCGAGAGGGGTCTGACCAGTAAGCGCACCAACATCACGAAGAGTGATAGTAAAGGGCCCGACCAGAAAAATGAATACATTGTACTCGGAAGACCAAAAGAGTAAGGAAATGGGAAACAAGCTGCGATCAAAAGCTGGCAGGGACAAGGAAAGCTCAATGAGAGGAAGAAGATGGTGTTTGTCTAAAAAGGCACGGATATCCGCATGTAACAGCAAACGTTGATACCAGGCTTCGAAAGTTGTATCGGGCTTGGGCCAGGTGCGAATTGGACTAGACTGAGCAAGGACAAAAATATTGAGTGGTTCAGAAAACGGAGGGTTAAAAGAAGAGGGAAATTGCTGAGCCAGCGGGGCCGTTGCGATAGCGTTATCGTCAATGAAGATGGGGCTAAGAGCGCATTGGCCGAAATCCTCATCGAGAGTGTGAAGGCCAAACCCGCCCACGGAAGAATCTTCTAATGCCAACTTATAATCAGTTAAAGTTGAGTCGTTAGTTTTGGGAAAAGAGAAAGAAGAAGCCATTGATGACAAAAGATCAAGAAAACAGTACAAGCAAGTTTGCAGAAAAGTTAATGGTATAGCGAGAGATAGAGGGGGATGAAGCCTTATGAACAGACGAAGGGTTTAACCTGGGACAGCTGTCGCAACATGAATCGTAGAGGAGTAAGAGCAGCGAGAAAACAAAAAAAGATAGAAAGTTGCCCAAGACAGGTGTTCGAATGCAACTCGATGCACAAGTGACGTGCGACCGAAGGAAACACGAAAGTGACATAAAAAACGGCTCTTAAATGGGCCTCATGATGAAGCGTGTAGGAAAGGGCCACACATTTATTGTAGATATGATGGGTTTATGTAGAACTCTAAAAGACGGCCCAACAAACTACAGGGCGAAGAGTCTAACCCCGAGTTTACTTCGCTCGAACTCGCTACTTCGGCCTCAAACAGATCGGCTGAGCCTCAAAATCTTAGCATCGGTCTTCAGAATCGGCCAAGAACAGGTGTCAACACTACACTTTCCAAAGACGTCGTCTAAGCCTTCTCCATTATTAACGCAAGTAGCAAAGACTGATATGACAAGACCATCAGGCCACGGGTTTACTCTGACAGAGGACCAGACTTTGGGCAGGGAGCCCCTCCAATCGATCAGAAAGCACGTGAAAAAACCCTTCACGTGACAATAGTACCAAGGTCTCATCACCACCTATTTAAAGGACAACCTTACTAACCAGACTCTCCATAGTCAAACAGAGTCCCGAAAATGAGAAGGAAAAGATCGGAAGAGGCAGAGCAGAGTTGGGAAAAGAAAAAGCTCTACATGAAACATAGGCCACTAGAGGTGGAAGCTTCTCTTTAGTAAGGTGTGAAATGGAATGTAAGAAGACTCGCTAACGGCCATCCACGCGGCGTAAGGTGTGAAATGAAATGTAAGGTTATGGATGGGCTGCGTCCGTTGGCGACAAATTGTCCGGGGTCCTCTGTGTGGAAGGTACTGCACCTCCCGAGTTGCGAATGGGTTAAGCTCGTTAACAACAGCTTGCCTGAGCTTCTCTACGCGGAGCATGCTGCTTACCTGGGACCTCAGATTCTATAGACTGGGGATTGGCCGAATGAGGGGTCGGCCGAAGGCGGAAACGGGTGATCATACAAGTTTCTATCACTCCAATACATACGCCGTTTCGCCTTCTCCGACCGAAAATTTGCTCCCCAGATTCTATGGACTGATGGATTAGCCGAATGATGGGCCGATCGATCAAAATAGGCTAGCTGAGGACGAAAGGGAACGTCCGTCAGGGCAACCCTCGGTTGGCGTAGTGGTCTTCCCTGAAACGAGGAAAGAACGAACCGGGGTGGAAATTAAAAAATTCACCTCGATCTTCACGTCCAGTGCCATCAAGGTAAATTTGGGGGAAAATTGTTAACAGACGAAAATCTCCACCATAGAACGAAATCGCCCTGAGACTAAAGAAAGAGCGAAGGGAAAAAGGGAGATGGACCAAAGGGCGACAAAGAGCATGGGGCGATCGGACCAGCGGTTAGGACGAAAGCCCATGATGCGGTTACGTTTAGGACGAGAACCCATGATACGGTTACTTCCACGATCATAACAGTTGGAAAGTTTTCCTCCACAACCAAGCAGTTGAAACACGCAGCTCAGCGGTTACAGGCACGATCCAGTGACCGGCGTAAACACACACGTATAACGCAAGCGCACGTATCGTTCAAGTAGTATAAAAATATCGATCCCACGAGGACTTAATTCCTACTATTGTTATTAATTGTTGAATCTATTTATTTACTAATATCTAATTGAGGGTGAAGAGAATGATTGTTTGATTGGTTGAAAGTGGTTTTTCAAAATAAATAAATAAATAAAAGACAAAAGAAAATACTAAGGAAAATAACAAAAGACACAAAGATATAGGGTTGAATCATTCTAATATCATTTTAAAGATGAAGTGATTATTTCATGTTTGTGTAATAAATCAGTTTACTAACCTGGAACACTAAATTATGTGTAAGCCTCTGTCGATGGTCAGACACAAATACCCAGTTTAACCTAATTGAACCATATGTCTATGTCAATCAAATTATCTGGATTCATTAAGTTTAAGTTCCAATTATGGCTACCCCCGCCCGACAGGTATATTCCTATCCTGTAAGGAAATCTATTAAAGGGTTATCTATCCTCAAGGAAGATCGTGGGCTATTAAGTCTAAGGCTGAAACCTAAAATCCATATGTCTAGTTCATTTTAGATTTACCACATCAATCTTATTGGTGATCAGACAACAAGAAGCATTAAGCTTAAGACTTAATAAGTAAACCTTTAAATTACCCAAACCATAAAATAATCCCTTATAAACCGGTGATATTAAAAGTCATCACAACCCCTAGATAACTAACACATAACTAGGGCTAGTAAAAACATAAAAGTAAAAGACATAAAGTAAAAATACTGAAAAGTAAAAGACAATAAAATGCTAAGGTAAAAGGAATTACTTTTACTATATACTATTTAGATATCTCCCATAAAATAATATATAAACTTGTGATAATATTACCAACCGACCAATCTGGCGGTATCCTGATTAAGTCAAATTAAGTCCAACCAGCCATAAAGGCGGAACCAAAATTAAATTGCCAACCGACCAATATAGCTGTATCCTTTATTAGTCAGGTTTAAACCAGATTAAAATTAAATTACCAACCGACCAATATAGCGGTATCCTTTTTAAGTCAGTATTTTAAATAGTGAATATATTATTTTTAAGGGAGATTAATCTAAATAGTAACAGTAAAAGAATTACCTTTCACCATAGCTGGGGAAGTTACCTATTCATGGTGAATAGTGAAAACTGTAAATAGTAAAAAGTAAAAATTAAATTACTATTATTACAAAACGTAATTAAAATTATTTACAAAACTAAAAATTAAAAAAAACTAAAAACTAAAACTAAAAGAAAAGAGAGAGAAACTCTCTCTTTAGAAGGAATTTAAGAGAGAGGAAGGTACAACAACAACTGAAATCTCGAGCTCAATTTATAGGCGCGGATAGGGGTCCGGCGTCGCGACGCTGGAACAGTGAATCGTGGCACAATGACGGCTTGACACGTGGCGAGGCGGCTAAGAGCTCAGATCCTTATCCGATGACGTGGCACTGTTCATGACGTCATTGCTTACGTCACGCTGACGTGTGGAGGGCGATTGTCGGCAGCGTTAGATCGCGACATGTGGCACCGGCGCATATTAGCAATTCTGTTGTGATGGTGACACGTGGCACGGCGCATGATAGCATGATTTGCGCATTTTAGCAGGCGGCGCACGTTAGCAAATTTTTTGATTGGTCCACGTGTCCACGTCGCACATTAGCAATTCCGGCGCATGCTGGGCGTCGCGACGCGCAAGGCTTCAGCATCGCGACGCTGAAATGACGATTTTTCCCTTTTTGTCCATTTTTGTCCATTTTGCCCCAAAATTGTCTCCAATGCTTTCCAAACTTTATTTATCTGCAAAATAACAACAAAACACATCAAAACGTTCATAAAACTCGAGAAACAATACAAAACATTAGGTTAAATGAGTGGGAAATAGTGATGGATTTACCACTCATCATCCAGCAACTATTAGGAGATACTGGAACCGCTTAAAACGGTTGACAAACTTCACTATAAAAGTTATCTATGCCAAGAGAGAAAATCCCGATAAAATGAAGACTCAAATGAGCATATTTTATTTTTCATTTCTTAGATTGTAATCTTAGGACTGTAACTTGTGTGCTTGCGTCCCTTGAAGGCTTATTCACTTAATCAAACACCCCTTGTTGGGACTTTGTCTCAGGAGGTTTGAACCTTACACGCTCTTCTTTCTTCACGCATTAAAAATTGCGCAAACACTATAATATAGGGACCAAATTGTTCGAATAAGCCTATGGGGCGAGTTGGGTTTTGAGATTGAAAAAAATAACATACGCAATCTAACAAGTCCAATAACTACTATTTTCTGCTCAGCTGCGGTAAAATCATATAGAGGTGAAAAAACTATAATACCATTGTCCATGATACTTATTGTACATACAAAGAAAATTCATTTAGGTTGTTTAATATAGGTGAAGTTTACCTTTCATATATAAGGGCGTCAACAATTTACTTCAATTAAACCGCTGACACGGATGCGCTTATGCAAGAGTAAACAACCAATTTAACTTGATCACTTGTGCTTTAATTTAATTTATTCTTAGAAATCCACGACAAAAAAAATAAAAATAAATAACATTTGATTTATTAGACTTTATTTATTCCAAAATAAAAAAACTTTGCATTTGATGTCAAGTATAGAGACCGCCAAATGACTATTGAATATACCAACACCCGGAAAATAACAAGAAAAGTAAGCTTGTCCCGGAAAATAAAGAAAAGTTTGAAAGGGAGCTTTCAAAGCTATTTGGAATAATTACAACTGGAAAGAAGATTCAATTCATTTTACCGTGGAGAAGACATATGAACCAATTGCAACAGCTATATTAATAAAAAATGAGGTAAACATACCAATTGCATAACAATGGTCAATTTAATATGAAACAATAAATAATAATGCTTTAAAAACTCAGTGAATACCAATCTTTCAACACTTAATTACCTAACACTTTTTTTCTCAAACTCCATTGTGATTTAAAACACATGAAGGAATTGATTCTATCGAAGACAAACAGATGTCTATATGACTATTGAAATAGAAGAAGTTCCCTGTTGAGAAGAGTGACAAGATAAGCCTTCAACACACAATTTCAAAAAGATCACACAATAAAGATGATCGGATACTGGAACAAATCTAGAAAACAGAATATGAACATTATATCGATGAAGTAGAAATCAGAAACTTTTCCTCTAAGAGAAATATTAAGACTAAGAAGGCTCGGCTCTGACACAAAACAATCATTGAGGATAGCGATTAGTTCACACATAAATAGACTCTTCATTTTATATTGTTAGAAGAGGTTATGAATAATTTCAATTGTTTTATTTGGATTAGTTTTCCCATAAAATAAACTAACTTTATTTGCCTTTATGTTGTTAGAGTGTATGCCCTAAAACCAGTTATGGATGTAATGGTTTAAGCGAAAATTATATTATGTGCCGGGTGTATATGTCTTCTCTCTCACAACAGGCGGGCCCCACACAGCTGTGGGGCCCGCCTGCTGTGAGAGAGAAGGCATATACACCCGGCACATGATATACCCCCTCTGGTTTAAGGCATAATATTTGTAATATAGTTTATTATTTATTAAAAAAATGCATTTGTTAACTGCACATTATTACATCCATATTTTATGTGTATGTCATGAGAAATTATGTCAAATGAATATGTTAATCCAAAAGACGTTTGTGATTATGAGAGTCAATAATATTTATATATGTCTCAAATTAAGTTCTTGGTAAAATGTGATTGTTATACAAGACAATAATATATCACTTAACCAATATTGTTGTGTGTCGCCTAGATTGACATATGATGTTAATAGAATGGATGATGAGTCTCATATCATAAGGACACAGACAATAGATGTTTCATTAGTAGAATGAAATATTGAACACGACCACAGAAACGTAAGATCACATGGTAATATTATCTAAGGTCATTGATCTTCGTAATAATACATTAGTGTCATCATATCCTTTGACCTGAGATCATATGATGACTTGTGCGATAGTACTATTGGTTCACTAGTATATCCTCATTCGACTATCCACGTCCTTTGAATAAATACTAGATGGCCTTGAGCAATTGACGTATAAAGTCACGTATGCTTCAAGATGGGATCTGATAGCTTTGATAATAAAAGAGGTGTTTCAAGTAAACTCAAATTGTGGATATAAGTCTTTGGCCAAAGCCGTCGATATCTTAGAGATATCAAATCCACAAGATAAAGTTTAAAGATATGTCGAGTATAGGATTTGACCTTACCATGATCCAAACTCGATAAGAAACATAATATCGGAAGGAATGAGATGACATGTTCGAAGTGTATTACTAAAAGGTTCATATGTTTTCCCACTTCATTCATCGACTAAAGGCCATGACTTGCTGCTAGGCGATTACCCATGGTCTGTGGAATATCATAGAGATGAAATATTAAAGAGTTAATAATATTCCATTGCTACTCGATAATGAACCTAGGACGGTCGCACAATATAGTTCTCGTCTATGTTACAAATTCGAGGATGTTTATTAAAAGTTAATAAATGATTATTTTGGCATTTCCTAATTGGATTAGGATATTCGGGATATTTCGGAAATATTAATTTGATTAATAAATTCGAAATATAAAATAAGATTTAATTGTTTAATTAAATATTTGATATTTATATTAAATAAATTAAATGTATTTTTAATTAATTATTAATTAAAATTAAGTAAGTTAAATTAATTAATTAATAGTTAATTTATTATTATGCCAAATAATATTTAATCTATTGGGCTTTAATTTAGTGGGCTAGAACCCAAATTAATTAGAGTCATATTTAAGATTAAATAGGGAAGACTTTAATTAATTAGGATTCCTAATTTGATTAAGTATCCTAATTTTATTTTTTTGGAAAGAATCTTTAAGAGACCAAATTTGATTTGGAGAGATATTGGATTGACATTATTGTATTGAGATACAATTAAAACAAATATAATGCTTTATATATATATATATATATATATATATATATATATATATATGTCTTCACGTTAATATATATATACACAAACGTTGAAAGGCAAAACTTCTTGTTCAAGTTGAAGGCAAAACTTCTTGGGCAAAACTTCTTGTTCAAGTTGAAGGTAAAACTTCTTGTTCAAGTTGAATGATAAGGTCTTGTTGTTGAAGGCAAAAATAGAAATAATAACAAGAAGGTCATGTTGTTCACATTCTTTATATATATGCATGCACAAATACATTAGTATATATATAGATTAAGCGAAAATAGTTTTTCAGTAATTTTTATCTCTCTATTGGAATAGTTCCAATTTATTTCTAAAGACTTCAAACATCCTAGAAAAGAAAAGTTTTCTTTTATTCTCAAGAGTGAGAACGATTTTTTCGTAAAAGAGTGCTAGTGTGTCAACTAGAGGTGTAACGCTTGGTGCACTACTACAATGGAAAAATTAATGAGGATATTCAAAGGCTCAAGAAAGATAATAAGCACATCAATGTATGTTTTATTATCAGTAAATATTATTTATGTTGATAAATAAAATATGTGTTGCATGTATGTTAAATTAATAATAGATTAATTTAAATAGTATATTGTTTACATCAACAACACGACATAACCACGATCCTTAAAGTGGTTTTGGAAGAAAATTTTAAATTCCATTCACGACTAATTACAGTGGTATCCTGAGCTTTGAGGTATCATATGCTTCCGCACTAACCCCAAAACCTTACAAGGGTATCAGAGCTTTGAGGTTATGTCGTTTTGATGAAAACAAATTAAAGCATGTATATGGGATCCTAATGAGAGATGTTCGGTTAGACTATTATTTTATGTTTATAAAATCTCTATATTTGGCTGAAATATTTTTTGGAGATACTAGACATATGGACTAAAGACTCTGTAAAATTTCAACTCAATCGGAATTCGGAAAGGTTGTCTGCTACGCAAAACAATCTGTTGGACAGAACCTGAAAATTCAGGATGGCAGGCTGCGCAGGACCAATTTGTAAAATTCTGAAAGTTTTAGGAATTTATTACAAATACCAAAAACGATATGAGGTGGAATTGTAATTTATGAAATTACAAATATTTTACAAAATTTCCAGAATTAAAATTTGTATAAGATTAGAATTCTATTTTCATTAAAATTATTTTTTGAAAGAATTCTAATAAAAATTGAGTTGTTGCTAGTTTTGAACTAAATAACTTCTTAGGAAGTTAAACCCATATAAAATTTTGATTGGATTAAAATTTAATCACAACAAGAATCCTAATACAACTTTGATTATATCTTTTAATTATTTAATATGATTAAAATATTAATTGATAATCAAAGTATAATCTTTTAAAAGTTTCAAGATTAGTAATAGGATTATTCAAGCTAAGAAAGCCTAAGACTTTCTCGAACAAAGAGGTACTAAAGAGAACTCTGTCACCAATGGGATAATAGCCTAAGAAGGTAGGGACTTAAGTGGTCATGCCGTACCCCCCTCATCTTCTGGGAGTTTTTCTCTAGTTACCGAATTATGAAGGATTGTCTTAAACCAAATGGAACAATCTTATTAAAGCGTTAATAAAAGATTAGGATCCCTCTCGTCTAGAGCCAAACATAAAAGTTATGTGCTTAATGTGCTTGTGCACGATGAAAGTATAAGATACAAAGACATCAAGACGCACTAAAAGAAAAGACCTAATTCATATAAGATATGAATAATTATATAATCCCCAAGAATGAATATTAAGCATTAACCTTCCAACACAATCAAATAGTCCACTAATATATTTTGGTAATCCCAAAACCCATTAGGTGAGAGACCCTTATATGTTTAAGTAATATTTGACATGTTCGTATATGTAGCCTAATGATTGCAAACCCAAAACCCATTAGGTGAGGACCAATCACATGTGTTACGTGACGAAAGGTGTTGGGCCTAGCTTAACTAGCGAAGATTTCAAAAACTATTAGGTGAGATATTGTTCGCTAGAGGTGGAAATGTTGAGCCTTGTATAGAGATACAAACAAAATGAGTTTTGACTCATTGTAAATGAAGTGCCAAAACCCATTAGGTGAGGCATGGCATTAACAATGAGAACTCGACGTCCCACTAGAAATATATCCAACAATATTTCTATTTTCCGCATATGGGACTGTGGAATTTGAGTAAAATTAGTGGGAGTAACATTATTTAAAAGACCTTAAATTTTGTTTAATTACTTATTACAAAATTATTAACAAACTTGTGTTTTCAACAGAGTACGTGATACAAAATGAATCCACTAACATCAATACTTGACAAAGATAAACTTAATGGCCCCAATTTCCTGGATTGGCGCCGTAAGCTCAAGATCGTCTTGGATTACGAACATCTCTATTATGTTCTCGATATGAAAGATCTTAATCATATTAATGATGATACCCTTGATGAAGAGGTCGTTGCTTTCTATAACTGAAAAGATGATGAACTTAAGGTAATAAGCTACATCAAAGCCTCTATGAGCCCAACTCTACAAGAGCAATATGATAGGGTGAACTCTTCGGTGGAAATCATGGAACACCTATAAGAGTTGTATGGTGACAGTAGTGAAACTGCTAGATATGATGTAACTAGCAAGTTATTCAAGATAAAGATGAAGGATGAGACTCCAGTCTCTGATCATGTGCTCCAAATGATCAATTTGATTGATTAAACAGATACATTTGATCTAGGAATAACGTTCAAGGTTAAGGTGGATTTGATCCTACAGTCTTTGACTCCCGCCTTCAAGGGCTTCATTTCCAACTTCAATATGAATAAGTTGATTAGATCAACTAAGTCACTTAATGAGCTTCATGGCTCATTAAAGACCTATGAAAAGGTTGAAAACATCTTGAAGGTTGAGGGAAATGATAAAGGGGCTGTTCTTACTATCTCTGGTCCTCACAAGGGTAAGAAAAATAGAAAGGGTAAGAAACAAGTCTCTAAGAAATCTAAGCCCACTGGAGGCATATCGAAGAAAAAGAAGGAAAAGAAGGCCCAAGATGAGTGCTTATATTGCAAGAAGAAATGACATTGGAAGAGGAATTGTCCTCAATACCTTGCGAGCTTGAAAAAGCAAAAGGAATGTACGTCCTCGTTCTTCGTTATTGAAATGGATTTTGGAATAAGTTCCATATATCATTCATGGATTTTAGATTCTGCTGTGACCTCACATATTTGTATATCTCCGCAGATTCTAAAGAGTAAGAGGTTACTTAATGAAGGAGAAGTGTCCTGAAAGTTAGGAATGAAGAACTTGTCTCTGCAACCAGCGTAGGGCCGTGTCAACTTCCTATGCCATCAAGACATTTAATTTTATTAGATAAAATTTTACATTTTCCTAGTGCAATAAGGAACATTGTTTCCATTCCAGTATTGACAAAATATAATTATGAATTTCATTTTATCAATGAGAAATGCAATATTTATTATCTGAATAAATTTGTTGGTGTTGCACTAAAAGTAAATGGATTGTATGTCTTGCAAATGAATGAGAACCACAACAAAGAATTAAATACAATAACAACAAAAAGACCAAGAGATAATCCTAATTCAAGATTCCTTTGGCACTTAAGATTAGGTCATAATGGAGAGAAAAGAATTTCACAATTGGAGAAGGAAGGCTTACTTCCTTCATTAGGTTTAGAACCTTATCCAACTTGCGAATCATGTCTCAAAGGAAAAATGACTAAATCACCTTTTGTAGGACAAAACGAAATAGCCGAATAAACCTTGGAACTCATACATACTGATGTATGCGGCCTACTTAGTATAGTGGCCAAAGGTGGTTTTCAATACTTTGCTACTTTCACTGACGATTGTTCAAGATTTAGGTATTTATACCTAATGAAACATAAGTCAGAAACTTTTGAAAAGTTCAAAGAGTATACGAATGAAGTTGAAAACAAATTGGGAAAAAGTATTAAAAATCTACGATCTGATCGTGGAGGAGAATACTTAAGTACCGAATTTCAAGATTATCTCAAGGAACATGGAATAGTGTTACAGGTAACACCTTCTTACACACCTCAGCATAACAGTGTCTCTAAAAGGAGAAATCATACCCTATTGGATATGGTATGTTCCATGATGAGTTTTGTTGATATACCGACGTCCTTTTGGGGATATGCTCTCCAAACAGCCTTGCATGTTATAAATAGAGTTCCGACCAAATCCACTCCCAAAACCCCATATGAGATATGGTATGGGAAACATCCTAATTTAGGATATTTGAAGATTTGGGATAGTTCATCTTATGTAAGGAAAGTCTTTACAGAAAAGCTAGACTCAAGATCTGAAAAAGCTCAAATCATAGGATATCCCAAGGATTCGATGGGATACTACTTTTACATTCCCTCTTATCACAAGATAGTGGTTAGTAGGAATGCTACCTTCCTTAAGGAGCGTTTGGTTCAACATGGAAGTACTAGAAAAGAAGTGGACCTAGATGAGGAAGTCTCTCAAGAAGAGGATTATGGAAAATGAATTGACTCACCTCATAAGGAACCAGAACAAGTAGAACAAGAAGCACCTCAAGAAACACAATCATTTCATAGATCACTTAGGGAATCTCGCATGCCACTGAGATATACCCTAGTCAATCAACAAGATTTTGAATCTTTTATGATTGGTGAAGCGGTTCATGTTGATGACCCAAGAAACTACGAAGAAATAATGTCAGACAATGATTCTTTTAGATGGCTTGAAGCTATAAATTTTGAAATGGAATCCATGTATTCCAATCAAGTATGGACACTTGTTGATCCTCCTGAAGGAATTGGTCATATTGGGTGTAAATGGGTCTTTAAGATAAGATTGGAAAAGATAGAAAAGTAGAGATTTATAAAGCTAGACTAGTGGCAAAAGGATATACTCAGAAACAAGGAGTTGATTATGAGGAGACATTTTCGCCAGTAGCTATGCTAAAATCCATTAGAATTCTCTTAGCTATAGCAGCTTACTTTGACTATGAGATTTGACAAATGGATGTAAAAACAGCTTTTCGAAATGGATTTCTCGAGGAAGAAATTTATATGAAACAGCCAAAAAGTTTTACATCTAAATATGATAGTCATAAAGTATGTAAGTTGCAAATATCTATATATGGTCTTAAACAAACATCTAGGAGTTGGAATCTACGATTTGATGATGCGATCAAAACGTTTGGTTTCATCAAAAATATGGATAAGCCCTGTGTTTACAAAAAGGTCAGTGAGAGCGCCATAACGTTCTTAATATTATATGTGAATGACATATTACTATTGGGAAATGATGTCGCTATGATGACTTCAGTCAAAGTATGGTTATCTAAAATATTCTCAATGAAAGACTTGGGAGAAGCAACCTACATTCTCGGCATAAGAATCTATAGAGATAGATTAAGAAGAATGATTGGTTTGTCCCAAAGTCTGTACATAGAAAAGGTGCTCAAGAGATTCAATATGTTGGACTCTAAGAGAGGTTTTTTGCCTTGTAGGCATTGAATTCATCTATCTAGATCGATGAGTCCCAAACACCTCAAGAAAGAGCACGCATGAGTCAAGTACCATATGCTTCTACCATAGGTAGTCTCATGTATGCCATGCTATGTACAAGATTGGATATTGCATTTGCTGTTAGTATAACAAGCAGATTCCAGTCTGATCCAGGAGAAAATCATTGGATAGCAGTCAAGGCAATCCTCAAGTACTTAAGAAGAACTAAGGATATGATATTGACTTACGGATCACCAGAACTGAAAGTGGAAGGGTTTACGGACTCGGACTTTCAGACATACACTGATGATTATAAGTAAACCTATGGATTCGTGTTCTTATGTAATGGAGGAGCAGTCAGTTGGAAGAGCGCCAAACAATCCACTATTGCGGACTCCATTACTGAGGCAGAACATATAGCAGCTTCAGAAGCAGCGAAAGAAGCAGTTTGGATAAAGAAGTTTGTTACAGAGCTAGGTGTAGTTCCAATTATTGAAGGAGCGTTCCCTTTGAACTACGACAACAATGGGGCTATAGCACAGGCCAATGAACCAAGGTCGCACCAGAAATCCAAACACATTCAAAGAAATCATCACATACAAAAGAATATGTTGGAGATGGGCAGATAGCCATTCAGAAAACACCTTCAGCTAATAATGTGGCTGATCCACTCACAAAGCCAATGAGCCAAGAACAAATGGAGCGTCATCTTGAGAATATAGGCATTAGGTATCATAACAACTGGCTTTAGTGCAAATGGGAGTTTGTTAGAGAGTATGCCCTAAAATTAGTTATGGATGTAATGATTTAAGACATAATATTTGTAATATAGTTTATTATTTATTAATCAAAGATATTTGTTAACTACACATTATTACATCCATATTTTATGTGTATGTCCTGAGATATTATGTCAAATGAATAGTGTTAATCCAAAAGACATTTGTGATTATGAGAGTCAATAATATTTATATATGTCTCAAATTAAGTTCTTGGTAAAATGTGATTGTTATACAGGAAATAATATATCACTTAACCAATATTGTTGTGTGTCGTCTAGATTGACATATGATGTTAATAAAATGGATGATGAATCTCATATCATAAGGACACAGACAATATATGTTTCATTAGTAGAATGAAATATTAAAAACACGACCATAGAAATGTAAGATCACATGGTAATATTATCTAAGGTCATTGATCTTCGTAATAATACATTAGTGTCATCATATCCTTTGACCTGAGATCATATGATGACTTGTGCGATAGTACTTTTGGTTCACTAGTATATCCTCATTCGACTATCCACGTCCTTTGAATAAATACTAGATGGCCTTGAGCAATTGACGTACGAAGTCACGTATGCTTCAAGATGGGATCTGATAGTTTTGATAATAAAAGAATGGTCTCAAGTAAATTCAAAGTTGTGGATATAAGTCTTTGGCCAAAGCAGTCGATATCTTAGAGATATCAAATCCACAAGATAAAGTTTAAAGATATGTCGAGTATAAGGATTTACCTTACCATGATCCAGACTCGATAAGAACATAAATATCGGAAGGAATGAGATGACATGTTCGAAGTGTATTCTAACAGGTTCATATGTTTTCCCACTTCATTCATCGACTAGGGGCCATGGCTTGCTGCTAGGCGATTACCCATGGTCTGTGGAATATCATAGAGATGAAATATTAAAGAGTTAATATTATTCCATTGCTACTCGATAATGAACCTAGGACGGTCGCACAATATAGTTATCGTCTATGTTATAAATTCGAGGATGTTTATTAAAATTTAATAAATGATTATTTTGGCATTTCCTAATTGGATTAGGATATTCTGGATATTTCGGAAATATTAATTTGATTAATAAATTCGAAATATAAATTAAGATTAATAATTGTTTAATTAAATATTTGATATTTATATTAAATAAATTAATGTATTTTTAATTAATATTAATTAAAAATAAGTAAGTTAAATTATTAATTAATAGTTAATTAATTATTATGCCAAAATATTTTAATTTATTGGGCTTTAATTTAGTGGGTTAGCACCCAATTAATTAGAGTCATATTTAAGATTAAATAGAGAAGTCTTTATTTAATTAGGATTCCTAATTTGATTAAGTATCCTAATTATTTTTTTGTAAAGAATCTTTAAGAGACCAAATTTGATTTGGAGAGATATTGGATTGACATTATTTTATTGGGATACAATAAAACAAAATCTAATGCTTTATATATATATAATATATATATATTATATATATTTATATTTATATTTATATGTCTTCACGTTAATATATATATACACAAACGTTGAAAGGCAAAACTTCTTGTTCAAGTTGAATGATAAGAAGGTCTTGTTGTTGAAGGCAAAAAGAAAAAAGAAACAAGAAAGTCTGTTGTTCACGTTGCTTTATATATATGCATGCACAAATACATATTATATATATAGATTAAGCGAAAATAGTTTTTCAAGCAATTTTTATCTCTCTATTGGAATAGTTCCAATTTATTTCTAAAGACTTCAAACATCATAAAATAAAAGCGTTTCTTTTGTTCTCAAACGATTTGTTGTAAAAGAGTGGTCTAGATTTAAGTGAGTCGTAAAAGCGTAAGTGAGTGACTAGTGTCTGTCAACTAGAGGTGTAACGCTTGGTGCACTACTACAAGGGAAATTAAGGAAGATATTCTAAAGGCTCAAGAAAGATAATAAGCACACCAATGTATGTTTTATTATCAATAAATATTATTTATGTTGATAAATAAAATATGTGTTGCATGTATGTTAATTAATATATAAATTATTTAAATAGTATATTGTTTACATCAACAACGACATAACCACGATCTTAAAGTGATTTTGGAAGAAAATTTTAAATTTCATTCACATTGATGGCTTCCGCGCGCTAACCCCAAAACCTTACATATTTGGGTCCAGAGCTTAACAAGCTTCAATATGGAAAAAAAAAAAAATTTTAATTAAGCGTACATTTATTTGTACTCAAAAATATTTAATTAAAATAATTACAACTATCCTCAATGAAATGAATCACAAGAAAAAATGACAAACCTATGAAGCTTTAAAATAAAGGGTATATGTTTAAAAAAAAAATCACTGATAAACTTATGTTAAAAAAATATTATAGGGGAACCCCACATCCCGCGAACTCCCATTAGTTACTATTATATATAGATAAATTTAAAATCACACATTTTATAAAAATAACTTAAATTCAACACTTTAAACTATTTTTTTTGTACTCTCACATAACTTAAAATCACACCTTTTTTTTTTATTGGGATCGATTATAAAAAAAAATAAAAAAAAAAAAAAAAAAAAAAAAAAAAACGTATATAGTGTTTTTAAATATTACTTCTTCAATGCAATAATATTTCTCCTGAAAAAGTAAAGACAGAAGACACAATTGCCACTAGCTGAGCCGTCAATCCACGCTCACCAGCCTTTTTGGCCCTTGATGCTTACGCTTTTCTTTCTTTCAAATATTTTTTTTTCTTTTTTATTTTGCACAATTGCACAGAATCTAGCTTGACATTTTTTTTTTTGTTATTTAGTTAAATTTTGTGTCTTCCCCGTTATTGTTCTCTCTTTTAATTGCGTCGGTAGCTTTGGGCTTGTTTAGTTTGTGCAATTGAAGATAAAAGAAAGTTAAATATTGTATATTTACTTATTATAATTTATCCTTAATAGTAATTTATATTATGGGTATTTTATAATAAATAATTTTTATAAAAATGTGTGTCAACAAATTTTTTAGACTAACAAATAACCCCACCCTCAACAAAAACAAATTACAAAAGTTTTGGAAGATTTATAAAAAAAAAAAAATGAAAATAACTTTTGTGAATTATAAAAATGACCCACCCTCAAAATAATTTCTTACTTTATTAACCAAATACATAATATGTCCCAAACACCATCATGAACCATTGATAATGCTACAAGTAGTGATCAAGTTAACCAAGAATATGTTCAACATGAAAATATTGAGGAAAATGAACCTAGACATAGTAAAAGAGCAAGAACGTCTAAGTCATTTGAACCTGATTTTCTGACTTACCTGTTAGAAAATTAGCCTCAAAGTTATAAAGAAACAATGTCTTCTTCGGAGGCACCTTTTTGGAAAGAGGCTATCAATATAGTGAGATTGATTCTATACTTCAAAATCATATTTGGGAGTTGGTTGATCTTCCTCCAGGTTGTAAGCCGCTAGGCTACAAATGGATTTTCAAACAAAAGATGAAACCAGATGGATCAATAGATAAGTACAAGGAAAAACTTATCATAAAAGGTTATAAACAAAAAGAAGGCCTTTATTACTTTGATACCTATTCACCAGTGAACCGTATCACTTCAATAAGAACACTTATAGGCATAGCAGCTATATTTGGTCTTAAAATATATCAAATGAATGTGAAGACGACATTATTAAATGGTGAATTTGATGAAGAGATCTACATGAAACAACTAGAAGGTTTCAATATTACTGGACAAGAACATAAGGTGTGCAAACTTGTAAAATCCTTATACGGATTAAAAAAAGCACCTAAACAATGGCATGGAAAATTTGACAAAGAAATATTGGCAAAGTGAGTTCAAAATCAATTAGTGGATAAGTGTGTATACACTAAATCAACTCAAAAAGGATATGTCATTGTGTATCTCTACGTAGACGATATGTTGATAATTGGTAGTAATCATGAGATGATTAAGTCTACCAAGAAAATATTAGCCAGGAAATTTGATATGAAAGATTTAGGAATCGCTGATGTGATCTTAGGAATTAAGATTTCCAGAACATCAGAATGGTACATATTATCTCAGGCTCATTATGTTGAGAAGATACTTGAGAAATATAATAAATAAGATCTAAACGTGGCTATATCTCTGTGGACCTAACTCTTCATTTTTAAAGAATATTGGCTCAAGCGTATCACAATTAGAGTATTCGAGATCTTCGGAAGTCTGATGTATTCACAAATTGCACACGACCAAATATCGCTCAAGCTGTAAACAGACTTAACAGATATACGAGTAATCCAGGACATAAACAAGGGAAAGCCATAGCAAGAGTTTTGAAGTATCTGAGAGAAACTTCAAAATATGGTCTGCATTATAAGAGATATCCTGATGTTCTAGAGGGATATAGAGTTTTTGAGGTATCTGAAAGAAACTTCAAAATATGGTCTGCATTATAAGAGTATAAATGTTGTTCTAGAAGGATATAATGATGCTAACTGGATATCGGATACAATGGATTCCAAGTCCACGAGTGGATTTGTTCTTGCACTTGGTGGTACAGCCGGGTCATGGAAATCCTCGAGGCAAACGTGTATTGTCCGGTCTACTATGGAATCTAAGTTTATAGCATAAGACAAAGCATCAAAAGAAGCATAATGACTTCGAAATTTTCTAGAGGATATTACAAATTTTCCAAAACCAATGCCATCTATAAGCATACATTGTGATAGTCAATCAGTTATGGGAGAACCCAAAATACAATGTATAACGATAAGTCTCGACATATACGTCGCAGACACAATACCATACGGCAAATGCTCTCAAGCGGCATGATTTTAATAGACTACGTCAAGTTAAAGGAAAACCTAGTGGATCCACTAACTAAAGGTTTACCTATAGAGAAAGTTGAGAAGTCATCGAGGGGAATGGGCTTCAAGCCTATAAATTAAGAATTATCATTGTGGAAACCCAACCTAGCTTACTGGAGATCCAAATATCTATGTTCAAAAGAGACAACTGAAACTTTGTGTAATACAAAACAAGCACTGTAGAGTTGTATACTCTTTCCCATTCCTATAATGACGTAGAGTGTTGTGTCTGTCAATGTTATGATAAACTAAGGTTTTTAATGATCACTATTTATGAGAAGAGTCGTAATGGGGGTAAAGGCAGATTACCTTTCATAGTAGATCATTTATTTCAAGTAAGAAGTGAACCGCTCCATGGGAATTTTGAAGGTTGGATTCCCTTGTAGGAACCACTTTCTTAGCGTAACGGAAACGCATTAGGCACCCGAGATCGCTTTGAATTTTTTTCTACCATTCCCTTTGACCAGACGAATGTTATCAACTCATTCACTCAAATTTTGCTTCTGTTTTTAACAAAATTTCAGCACCGAAACAACCCTTGGACAGCCCCCGAACAACGGCTCAGATCTGGACTGTTTTGGACCCAAAATGCGCCCAGTTCACTGGCCAAATCAGCCCTCTTTGGCGTGAACACCCATTGTGTATCAGGTATGATTTTTTAGCAAACACAACCCCACTACACTATCGAAACACCCTTTAATGTTTGTAACTTCTTAGATAAAAAACCAAATCAAACCGAGCACTGTTACATAAAAATAAAGTGGCGGCAGTGAGCAAAATCTGCTTACTGTTGTGAGGTGATGTAGAGAATGAGAAGATGGTGATTTTTGGTTCGACACCAAATAGCCTTTCGTGCTAAATCTCGCTAGGAAAAGAGAATAGTGTGGGCTAAACTAACAAACTAATCTTTAACTCTTTAGAGATCAAAGTATTGTCACACAAGATTTGTTTTTATTTTTCTCGTTCTTCCTTTTTCTTCCTTCAACTATTCAGAGAATTCTTAGACAAGAAAGAGTGCCTAGGGTTAGAATGAGATAGGTTAACCAAAAGAAAAGTCTTATTTTCTTTTTATACCTAGGGTTTTTATTTAAAAAAAAAACATTCCATTTCCCCATATGTAGTTTTCGGCCAACCCAAAGAGTTATTAAAATTTTTGTAACATCAAATCCTTTTAGTTAATGTCATCATCATGACTAAGGAATGCTACAAAATAAAATAAGTTATTACATTTTTAAAAGGTGTAACTTCCATACCAAATATGTAACTTCCTAAGCAACCAAAAGGATTTCCAAAAACTATTTTTTTAAAATACAAAAATTAAAAATTTATTCAATTATAAAATATAATTTAATAACTTATAATAAATAATTATCATATAATCATTTATTATAAAAACCATATATTAAAATTAATATATAGTTTCAAGTGTGATAAAATTTATTATTAATCATATTAATAATATATATATATGAGTATATATTTGAACTATCCAATTATATTTAATCTGCTACAGTATATCGAGCTAGCACGAGGACCAAATGGACCTACGGTTCCGAGCTCCAATAATCCCGTAATATTAATTAAACTTTTAATTAAATATTCTAAATTATCAACTCCAGGTTATTCCACTAAAAATCTGAAGCTGCACTCTCGTTGCCGTAGATAAATAAAATAAGTCGAACTACGATAGTGTCCATCGATATAGTTATTACATATAGATTGGTCATTCACGAGTATCTCATAATTAGAGTCAGGTCATAATGTCAGTTATACCCTTTAATTATTCTTACCTTAAGTACCATTGATTCTCTAATGAAAGATTTATTCATAACCATTATGAACGTTAATATTTCTATTCGTAATAGAAAGACATGAACGCTCTAATCATTCAAGTACCGAATCAACCCTCAAGGAAGATATTCTTATACTTCTCACAAGAAGTAGTGAACTCTCTGTCTATGTAAAACGTTCACAGCTACATACGAAACAATGTCCCCTAAGTACATAACTATTGGTCGGGATTGCTACACCAACCTCATCTATGTAAATCAAAGGACATAGCTTGTCATGCAGGAGTTCGTAGTACACTCAGGATTCAGATCAATCCATATATGACCATCTAGTAGATTGAAATGAATTTATTTATTTAATGGATATTATAAGATACTCATTTCTATTTGGGTACAGTCCTATATGATCACATCATATAAGGTGACTCCATTCTCATGTCATCACATGGATGATCCCAGATCAAGGTCACCGTACAATTATAGAATGGACCGCAGTTATAGATAAACCGTAAATAAAGTACCCGCTTTGTTTGCTCTCTATGGACTATTTTAGATTACTAACTATAGACTTAAATCCTCTTGTGTATGCATCATACAGTAAGTCCAAAGGCACATGAGTAATCTAGGTTAAACAAGATAATTTGCAATATGTGATATTAAACAAACACTTTGATAAATGAATCATGCATGTTTTTATTTCATAAAATATAATTCTGTTTACATTACATGAAGCTCTAAAGCATATATCCTAAAAATCTCCCACTAAAGCAAATGAGAAATGTCACGTAATTCTAGACCATCTAGGTGACCTCAAACACTTTAGCCGACAAGGTCTTTGTAAATGGATCAGCTAGGTTCTCTGTGGATGCAATCTTCGTGACATAAAATTCTCATCTCTGTATTATCTCAATGATGCATGTCTTGCTCAACCCATCTTGATAATTGAGATGCTTTAATTTTTGGACAATTATGAGCCATAGCATCACTATTTGTAAAAGACATTGTGTTTTTGTACAAATTAACTATGTGACAAAAGGAAATTGCTATTTTATCATTATTGTAATTGGATTACTTGAATATATATAATGATAAAAGTTCATATGGTTAAATCGGATTAATAAGATATGAGACAATATTAATCCACGAACGGTTTAATCATTAAATATCCCTAGTCGTATTATTATCGAGACTGGACATCGATAATGCGGAATAGACTAGTATTACACTTGTGCGCATTATGGAAGCTTAACGGCATAGTTCTCATATATTTAGGTATTGGATACTTATGCAAGTGTAATAAGAGATTCTGTTAGCCATTGGACCGGGAACAGCTTCGCTCTGGATAGACCCCCTCGGAATCCTATTGGTATTATGACTATGTGTCTATGGGAATTCGAATCAGTGTAGGTGTATGTGATCTTTAACCTAAGACTTGCATCGCTATTACTTACGACAATCAGTTTACTTTGATATTGGTCGTCTGGAGCTTTAACAGGTTTTGTGTATGCCTATATTGTGTTTACTAAGAATCGTAGTGTATTGGATGTGATGTCAAGATGGGAGTATCACTTCTGTCATATGGAGATGATGGTCACACATGATATGGTACTAGTACTCTTAAATGTTGCAGCTATCGGGAAAGTATGACTAGGTCATGACTTTCCGATTACATAGACTAGTTACGCTGGATCTGATATATACTTCGTACGGGACAGACACATAGCCAGCCCTAGGCCTAGCATGTGACATCTGATACTGGATTGTATTACGCATTTCATTGTATTACTACGCCTGATACAGAAATATTCCTCGGCGGATATTTCTGGAGAATTGGGTAGGCACGGTGCTTTGCTAGAAGCCAACCATGTCTTGTAAATCGGTGAGAACGTGGTACATGGTATGCACGTGTTTGGATAGTCCGATGACCGTATTTACTGCCAACATATCCAGGAATCTCTTGGGTCGCTTCCCAAAGATTCACCAATGACATTTGACTCTAATAGAATTAATCTGGCATTAATTATGAGAGAGAAAATTAATCTGGGATTAATTGCGACAAGAAGTAATCTGGGATTAAATTCGTACAGAAGAGAGAACGTGATTAATTTAGAATTAATCGGTAAAATAAATTTAATAGTAAATTAGATTTTTCTATTTAATTTATTTATTTGGGCTAAAATAATATATCGGATATATTAATTGAAATTGGATTTCAATACGAAATTAAAATTGGATTTTAATTCGGGCGAACGAATTAATTTGGAATTAATTCGTAAGCGACTATCGTAATAAATTTGCTAGGCATAATTATTTAATTAAATTGGATTTAATTATGTCGCGACGACAAATTCGTTTATTCGGAATTAAACGAACCCGGGCCCAAGTCTAGTTGTGTGTTGAGTAAGCCAACTTAAATTTGGAATTTAAAAGTGGTGGGACCCACTTGACTTACATCAAATTTAGACATTTGATGGAAGTGGTTGGGCTTAATAGATTGGATTCATTAACTCACACACCAACCAAGTTTTGAACTTACTATTCACCATCTCTCTTTTTCTCTCTAATGCCGTGAGCTTCTCTCTTCTTCTTGAAAATTTTTTGTTTCAAAGTTTGATCAAGCTAGCACTTGGAGAGTTGATTAAGGTGATAGGGAAACTCACCCAAGAGTTTAACAACTCAATGAAGAAGACTTGGAGCTTCATCATCCAAAGAAATTTTTGAAATTTCTCAACACATCAATGTAAGTTTTTCCGCAACTTTACTTGATTATTCACACGCAAATCATGTTTAGGATCTTGGGCATGTCTTAGAGACACTAACAATGGTATCATAGCCTTCTAAATGTGATTTGGAATTCTAGGGTTTATGAACTTTATTTGGGTAATTTTACTTGGAGCATGATAATTCAAAATTGATTGTTTGGTTGATGTTAGATGATGATAACTTAGAGTTGTGCGTCATTGGATTGTGAAAAAATTGATTAGATCAAATTTCCCCAATTCTTCACCTTGGCCGAATATGAACCCTAGGATAACTCATGGTAATTTTTGAAATTAGACACTTGGATGTGTTAATGACATGAAATTGAATGTTGAATGTTGAATTTAATTGGATTGAAATCAATTTTGGATGTTAATTTCTTGCTTTTGCCGTGAGATGCATGTTGTTGGAAGACTTGATTTTGCTTCAATTTGTGTTGGACATAAATTGGAATGTTAAGCATGATTAATTAGATTAATTAATATTTTCGAAATGTTAAAATTAATTAATTAATTATGTTAATTACACTTAAATTGGATTAATGAAATATTTGGAATATTGTATTAATATAATTTGATTATATATGGGCTAATGGGCTTGGTTGGGCCAAGTTTGGTTTTGGAAAATTGGGTTGGATCCAATTGGGCCTAAACCACTTCCATAAAAGTCCAAAATATGACTTTGGGCATTTTAATAATTTAATTGGGCCTAATTGGCCAAAATAAATTTTTGGCATATGATGATTCATAAATGGGCCAAGGCATTATGGGTTTGATCCATAATGGCCAAAAGCCCATGCCTAAAGAATTAATTAAAAGTCCATTGGACCTAATTGAATTGGCATTGGATGCTAAATGGGCCTTTGAGGCCATTTGGATTGGATTTCGAATCCAAGTCTAAAAAGGCACTAAAATAAGTGTAATTGTGTAATTTGGAATTAAACTTGAATTAGTATTGAATACAATTTAAATTGGATTTAATATTGTAGTTCAATATAATTCAAGAATACTTACTTTGAGTATTTATTCTTAATGAGTTGGACTCGTGCAAATCAAATCGTTGTATGAACATTGGATGATCATTAATTGAAGATTAATTAATTGGATTAGATTGATTGACAACATGTTATGTGTGAATACTTGGATGTATTTATTGAATAATGTATATCGGATGGAATTAGATAGGTAGGGGCAATTTTGGAAATTGTTGTAAATATGGTATTTATTTGAAATTGGACCTGCGTGTCCAGCCTATCACCTCTCATTCTCATTGTATTTCTCTACTCACCAATTCCCCTCATTATAAATGAGGTTTCTTATAGTGTTATGTAATTGGGTTTTAGAAGAATGTAAGGTGCTAGCAGAAGAGAGGAAGAAGAGAGATTTGTTCTAGGAACAAATTGTATATATCCATCCGCATATCATTATTAAATTTATTACGCCTTATTATGCTTTTAGAATGCATGTTTAAGGGTGTATGATGAGACCTAATCAAATATAATAAATTGGTTGTCAATTTACGAAAACGCCCTTACTTTTAATATTAAGTGTTTCCTTCCATTGAGTGGTTCTCTCTCAAGATCCAAGATTGGCTTTGATTTGTTGGACAAAGTAAAGATCATTGTCTATCGCGGATGTGTTTGAACCATGAAAGCTTTGTTAACATCGCATGTCTTGGGCAGTTGTGACTTGTTGGCCAAAGTCAAGGTCACTTCTGTTCATCGACGTGGATTACGAAGTTTTTCCACTGTCAATGGGTCGCGCTTAACTGGAATCATTAAGCTTGTTGAGCCAAAGCCAAGGCTTAGTTGATTCAGAGGAAACATGTTAGGAAATATATTTGATATATGTTTTGGACTTGGAGGTCCACCTATCGGATCTAGAAATTGGATGGGATCCAATTGATCTTAGAGATCTACCTAGTTAAGTTCTATACAGCTTGTTGGCCAAAGTCAAGGTTGTATATTATTTAACGGGATCCTAGCCCACTAGGAAACTAGGTTTCTCGAGTACTCAACGGAGGATTAGAGGCTCGCCGAAAAATAGTGGGAGGCTAGTATTAAATTTGCAATTTCGTTTAATACTCACTAATGCGCGCTCCTTTATTATTTATCGTCATTTTATATATTAGTTGGACTAATATTATTTTATTATTTTCTTTGAACAGTTAGACTGTACTGAACCACTACTTCATTTGTAGTTGGTTATATAGTTGGACTATAGTAACAATTGCATTTGAGTGTACCCAAAATCGTTGATTGGATAGTTGGACTATAGCAATCAAGATGGTTGGGAAGATTAGCTTTAGAGACATAATCATGGGCGAGAATGTCTTTAATGGCGCAAATTTTCCAGATTGGGAGATGAATCTTAGGATAGTCCCGGGAGCCGAGAAGTTGCTCTATGTTATAGAGAGATCTTTCGGGCCTGAGCCCGGACTTGAGCGACCAGTTGATCATGAGCTTTGGAAGACTCATCGAGATGATAACTTTACTGTTCAATCTGTTATGCTTGCTGCAATGTTTCCTCAATTTCGTCGTCAGAACAAAGGATTGGATCCTTATAACATGATGTTGAAATTGAAGGATCTTTATAGATCTAACCTTAGATCTCAGAAGTATGAATTGCAAAAGAATCTCTTTCGCTCGCGTATGTCAGAGGGTACATCTGTCGAACACTACATGTCGCAGATGATTGCTGACATCGAACAACTAGGTCAGCTGGGCTTTACCTTCGAGGTCGAGACTTCTAAAAATTTGATCTTACAGACTCTGCTCGATTGCTGGGGCGGGTTCATCATGAACTATAATATGATGAACCAATAGAAAACTCTTGGAGAGTTAATGGCTATGCTAAAAGAGGCAGAGCCAGAGCTTCTGAAGGGCAACAAGCGTGAGGCGCATCTGCTTCGACATCCAAGAAGGCCAAGGCTTGGCCGAAGGCTTCTGGGGGTGTGAAGAAGAAGAAGAAAAATGGCAAGGCTAAATCATCACAATCTTCTGGGAAGACGAATGACATATCCCAAGACGTCAGCCTACACTGTGGCAAATGGGTACACTGGAAGCGTGACTGCCGTATGTACAAGGCGGACTTGAAGGAAGCGAATGCGGGCAAGGTTGCGGCTTCAGATATGTTTGTTATTGAAATAAACATATCCACTACTGGTTTTAAAAATTGGATTTTTGATTCTGGATGTGGTACTCAAATATGTACTGATATGCAGGATCTGCAGATTAGCAGGAGACTGACTTCAGGAGAGATGGACCTCCGAGTCGAAAATGGGACGAGAGTCACCGTTTTTGCCGTTGGCACCTATGTTTTGAACCTGCCCTCGGGGCATGTACTAACATTATGGGACTGTTATTTTGTACCTAGTTTGACTATGAATATCATCTATGTATCTTGTTTAACCCGATGCGGTTATACTTTTGTATTCCGGAACACTGGGTGTTTTGTATATAAAGATGATATTTTGATATATGTTAATAATGGTCTTTATATTTTGAATATAAAAGGCTAAAATTGAGAAAAATGGATAAGACTTATGTAAGTGTCCTAGACATGCCACAGGATCTCTAAGCGTGATTCATGTGTGAATATAAAATCAAAAATAAGTTGCGGAAGACTTACATTGATCGGCTTGAGTTCAAAAACTTTCATGGATGTTGAAGCTTCCAAGCTCATTGGTGAGTATCCATATCACCATCATTTAACTCCCATATATGCTAGCAAGAACAAATGGAACAAATTTGATCTCCCAATGAGAAACAAATTTGCCATAAGAGAGTGGGAAGCAATAGGAAGGCCATATGGCCGATTGCTTCAAAAGCAAAAGGAATGCTTTTCATTCGGCATTTTAGAGAGAAGTTAGGGGCATTTTCTTTCTCAAAAGCAGAAGCCAATTCATCTTCAAAAGAAAAAAAAATTGTTTCTCGCCAATCCAGAGAGAGACAGCAAAAATGCCTTTTTATTTCAAGAAGCCAAAAAATGGCTTTTGGCCTTATGATTACTTTCGAAAATAAAGGCAGTGGCCTTTATATATCTTTCAGCCAATAGCATTTCATTTTGAAAAGTCAAAATGGTTTTTACCGGCCAAAAAACTCAGAGAAATTAAAATTGCCACTAGCTTTTTAACTTTCTAAAAGAAAAGCAAAGCAATAATTGATTGAGGCCATTTTGTCGGCCAATAAATTATTTCTCAATTTTGTGGCCATTCGGCCAAGAGCATTAAAGGTCATTCGGCTAAAATGTCAAGGAGAGAGAGATTAATTTCCAAAATTAAATGTGTTGAGTGTATTTCAAGTTTCCACCAAAATCCATCATCCAAATCAATCACCAAGGTGACTAATGATGTAAGGGAAGTGGACCCCACTTTAAATTCAAAATTCAAGTGGACTTGCTCAACACACTTTTGGGCTCGGGTTCGTTTAATCGGATTAAACGAATTTTCGTCGCGACACAATTAAATTCAATTTAATTAAATAATAATACCCAGTAAAACTATTACGAAAATCGCTCGCGAATTAATTCCAAATTAATTCGTTCGCTAAAATTAAAATCCAATTTAATTTCCCGTTGAAATCCAATTTAAAGTAATATATCTAATATATTATTTAGCCCAATTAAATAAATTAAATAGTAAAATCTAATTTAACTATTAAATTTATTTTACCGATTAATTCCAAATTAATCGCGTTCTCTCCTCTCGACGAATTTAATCCCAGATAAATTCTCGACGCAATTAATCCCAGATTAATTCTTTATCTGATAATTAATCCCAGATTAATTCTTACCGTAATTAATCCCAGATTAATTTTCTCTCTTATTAATCCCAGATTAATATTCTTTCTCATAATTAATCCCAGATTAATATTGTTCCAGTCAAATATCATCGATGAATCTTTGGGATGCGACCCAAGAGATCCCTGGATATATTGGCAGTAAATACGGTTATCGGAATATCTGAATACGTGCGTACCCGGTACCACGTTCTTACCAATTTACAAAATATGGTTGGCTTCTAGCAAAGCACCGTGCCTACCCAATTCTCCAGAAATATTCTTCTACGGAATACAAGATCTTTGTCAGGCGTAGTATACGTAGTATTGTGAATTACGATCCAGTATCAGATGTCACATGTTAGGCCTGAGGCTGGAGTTGTGTCTGCCATGTACGAAGCATATATCGGATCACTAGCAACTAGTCTCATGATCGGAAAGTAATGACCTAGTCATACTTCCCCGATGGCTATAGCACTTAGAGTACCAGTTCTGTATCCCTGCGTGATCATCATCTCCATATGACTGAAGTGATACTTCCATCTTGACATCACACCCAATATACTACGATTCTCAGTATACCCAGAAGAGGCGTACACAGAATCTGTTAAAGCCCCAGATGACCAAAACCAAAGTATATTGATTATCGCAAGTATTAGCGATGCAAGTCTCAAGTTGAGACCAAATACACCTACCCTGATTCGGATTCCCATAGACACATAGTCATACTACCAATGGGATTCTGAGGGGTCTATCCAGAGCGAAGCTGTTTCCGTACCATCGGTAAACATAACCTCCTATTACACTTGCATGAGTATCCAATACCCAAATATATGAGAACTATGCCGTTATGCTTCCATAACACGCAAAAGTGTAATACCAGTCTATTCCGCATTATCGATGTACAGTCTCGATAATACTACGACTAGGGATATTTAATGATTAAACCTTTGTGGATTAATATTGTCTCATATCTTATTAATCTGGAACTAATCATAAGGACGTTTATCATTTATATATCCGAGTAATCCAATTACAAATTATAAAAGAGCAATTTCTTTTGTCACATAGTTAATTTATACAACAACACCATGTTCTGTACAAATAGTGATTCTATGGGTCATAATTATCCAACAATCTCCCACTTGGCTTATAGCTAATCACTGAAGTGTCCTACACTTGAACTATATACGGGTCGCTCAAACTTCTGCTGAAAACAGCTTTCGTCAATGGATTTGCAAGGTTATCATCTCATGCGATTTATTCGATCATCACATCGCCACGATGTATGACCTTAGGAATCAGATGA
>SKCR01039000.1:0-48150 GCA_019454045.1 Zanthoxylum bungeanum | reverse complement strand
GGTTATTTGGGTGTTTGCATCTGACCATCGAAGAGGCTTTTGCATATCTTCGTGTTCCAGGTTAGCAAACTGTTTTATTACATATATATAAGAAAATCAATTCATCATTAGAATAATATTGTGTGGAATCACAACCCTAGATATTTGTGTCTTTTGTTATTTTCCTTAGTATTTGCTTTTGTATTTTTATTTAGTTATTTATTTAGTAAATCCACATTCAACCAACCAATCAAGCGATCATTCTCTTCTCCCTATAATTAGATACATGTAAATAAATAGTATCAATAATAATAACAACAGTAGGAATTAAGTCCTCGTGGGATCGATATTTTTACACTACTTGAACGATACGTGCGCTTGCGTTATACGCCTGCGATTACGCACCGATCAAGTTTTTGGAGCCTTTGCCAGGGACTTATTTTTCTTGAGTTATTAATTTTGATGTTACCTAATTTACTTGTATCTAATTTTTTATTTTTATCTGTAATTTTTATTTATTTCTTTTATTTTTCAGGTGTTTGAAAAATGGAACACTATTGGGAGATAGAAAGATCATGAGCTTTACTACAAGAAGATAAACCCCAAATTTGGGAGAAACAATCCGATTTTCTGAGGCCTGTTGCCAGCCCAACAATTATCACTGAATGCCAGAACCAAACAATACTATATTTGCTCAACAGAACGAAATGGGGAGATGTGTGATATGTGATGGTAACCACCCGAGTGATCAATGTATATACCTGTCGGAGTGGCAGAATTATTGGAATCATTCAAGGTACGAAGAACCATCATATTTTCCATCTTATCCACTATCTACCTACGATCTTCATCAAGAACCAGAACCATCAGGGGAAGAAAAATTGGTTGGCATGATCAAAGATGTGTTCAAGAAATGAGACGAAAAGTTGGATACAATGCTTGAAACATTCCAGAATCAACTCGAAAGTATTCAGAGACAATCAGCATCCATTCACAGACTAGCAGATCAAATGAGACAATAAACAGAAAACCAGAGCTACATACCTCAAGAAGCATTTTCATATGAAATTGACGAAGCCTTCGAGTACCAATCATTTCACAATGACACTTTAATAAAGGAGGAGGCTGAGCAGTATCAACAACCAGAGGTATCATTTCAGGAGCCCAAACTAGTAAAATGTCGATTTAATTTTTATTATTCAGACTCTGGCGAAGATGAAGCTGAGCTGTTTGTACCAACTGCACCAACAATGGATGATCAAATTTTCCATCTTCAAAATGAAGATCTTGGAGCGTCTATTGCACAAATGTTTGAAGAAGATCTACCTGAGCCAATCATTTCACTCATATCAGGGGATGAAGACATAAAATCAGACATATCTTTACATTCTCAGATTGACACTTATGGATCATGCATTTCGCAGATGACAGATGAAGAATTGAATGCGGAAATCCTAAAATATTTTTGTGAAGAGAAGGTGGAGCAAGAAGCAGAGAAAATGGAGGAGCAAATGTCTGACCTTATTAAATATGCAGTAAATTCAGGCGAAACATCACTGTTTTGGGGAGTACAGATCAGAGATATCGCCCAGAAGCTTGACAGAATGGAACTTCCATTGAAAGTCAAGCATCATACGAGACCTCCTGATTTTCTTTCTTTCTTTTCAGGAACCACTAAATGAGATAAAATTCTTTTTGCTACCTTACCGTTGGAAGAGACCCTTCAAAAGCAACTCCCATGGGAATGTCTTTAATCGGACATCCAAAACGATGCTGAAACCTCATTGACAGATGGATTTCGATCACGTCTGGCTGAAGACGAAAAATTTAGCGCTAGCATGGAGGAAACCCATGCAATTATAATTTTTGTTTTCATATTTTGTGTATACATGTTGTAGAGTTTTTAATTTTGTATGTTAGTTTTGTAGGGAAATGCACAAACAGATCATTTAAGGAGGAATGATGTTTGATAATCACAAATATGAGAGCTAATTCATTAAAGATGTCTTAGTAAGGAATGAATTCTTGGCACGCATCATGATGAATTTATAACAAGCGAGTGGCGTATTGAGTACAAAATTTTGTTGCCTTAACTATTGCCTTGATTTGCTTTTCTTTTGTAATTATCTTTATTTTCTCAGACAGGATCTAGACTTTTTGACCTTTCATGATTTCTTTTATTGTTTAGCTAACAATCGTCCTATGAAAGATACTAGTGCTATTATTACTCACCCTTTTCAGGTACTATAAATTCAACTCATCATTGCACTTTTGAAGGCATCCAAATTTGAGAAAAAAATACATAAAAAATGGAACTACTTCACGAAGATGAGTTGAAAACATCTGTGTGTTTTGCAGTGTTGGTACTAAACCACAATACATAGAGGCATCACAGGAATTGGGTCGAGTCATAACTGAGAAGAATATGCACTTAGTATATGGCGGGGGCAATCTTGGATTAATGGGGATTGTTTCAAAAGCTGTACAGGAAGGAGGCAGTCAAGTCTTAGTAATCATCTCAAAATATTTGGCAGAGATGAATCTTATTGGACCATCAAACGGAGAAGAACTTATTGTGCCAGGTATGTCTGAGGGACTAGTGGAAATTATTAACAGTGCTGATACTTTTATTGCTTTGTCAGGAGGCTTAGGCACATTGGAGGAGATTTTTATAGTGCTATCTTGGGCGAACTTGAACATACAACAGAAACCAATTGGGCTATTTAACATTGACAGATTTTATGATTTTCTTTGTGTGTTTCTTAATGATGCCCGGAGAAATGGGTTCGTGACAAAACCTCTGAAAGAACTCCTCTTCACTACCAGAACTGCCCAGGATTTACTTGACCAAATCTTGGCCTGTGAACCACAAATTGACCATGTCCTTTCCAAGATAAAATGGTCCGAAGACGATCGTGGTAAGAAGCGTCGGATAAATCTGGATCTCAACCTTTAATTTCCTTTGTAGATGTAGAATTTTAGATAATCAGGTACAATCTTTTAAACCCATCTTCTATTTTTTAAGACATTTGAGACAATGTCTCATTTAGGTTTGGGGTTGGGGAATAGTTAACTAGTATCTTGTTTTTATGTTGTTTTTATTTTTAGTCCAAATTTTTTCGAAAAATACAAAAAAATTGAAAAATTAAAAAAAATTAAAAAAAATATTTTGTGTTTTTTTTAACTTGATTAATCTGGTGAAATTGGTGAGAGATAGTTGTGTAAGGAGTTTCCACTATTGATACGTATCTCAAACCCATTTTCGAAACAAGTTAATTTTTGTTTATTTCCTTTTGAATTATTTAATTTGTGAATTCTCCATAAAATTGACGAAAATGAATCTTCATATGCTCAGTTGGCAGGTATTATCAACATGCATGGTAACATACAGACATGAGCTATAATTGAAAAGTTTGCAATATTCAGTGCTCTAGTTTAATTGGAGGAAGCATCTTAAAAAGCGATGGGATAAAAAAAAGAAAAAAATGTGCAAAAAAAAAAGTCTGAGATCCGAGTTATTAAGTCTGTAAGGGTGTCTTAACACCTAGTGCCCTAAAACCAACTGGTTTGGGAGTCAGTGGCCAAATCTCGCTACATGGATCAAGGTTGTTGCAAAAAATATATATCTGAAGGCTGAGTAATTAAGTCAATAGGGGTGTCTTAACACCTAGTGTCATAAAGCAAATTGGTTTGGGAGTCACTGACCCAAAGCTCGCTACATAGATTAAAGATATTGTATATAAATAAAAAAAAATCAAAAATCAAAGAAAAAAATCAAAAAAATTATTCCATTGCAAAAAAAGGTGTGAATTCTTATATAACTTTAGGACAAAAATATTACATTCTTATCAACTACACTTATGATTATTGTGGGCAAAAATGAGTTGATTAATATTTTATTGGCTGTGTATATAGAGAATGGTAAAAATAATCGGAGAATTTTACTTATTCGCTAATTTAGAAAGAAAAAAAAACAATTATTGACTTGGAGGAGAAGTTTCACCTGTTTAGTCATTAACTTCTTTATTCATTTTTCTCTTTTCTTTTTTGCTTTTGTGTGCATTAGTTTTTACTATCTTTTTACTTTTGTAAAACGTTTGTGGGTATCGTTGTTGTAAGCCCTCACGAGACTTCAACCCGTCCACTAAGGACACCTAGGGGTTTAAAGGCTTGTTGCATACGCTAAATGCAACCGTGATCCATACGAAAATGGCTTAGGTTAATTTTATTTTAAAGATATTTATATTATTTTATTTTGTTGTTTTGCTCGAGGACTAGCAAAATGTTAGGCTTGGGGGTGTGATGAGTGGTAATTATATCATTATTTCCCACTCATTTGACCTAATATTTTGTTTAGTTTCTCGGGGTTTGATGAATATTTTTATGTGTTTTGAAGATAAATAAAGTATCGGGACTTAATGGAATCAAATCGGGGCTAAAATGATGAAATCCGGAGGAAAAGAGGTCAAAAACGAAATTTTACTGTACGCGTTACGAAGTGCAGTCCTAAATTCCAATTTTGCGCAAGTTTGGTATTTTGGCCATAACATTTTCATCCAATATCCGATTGAGATGATTCAAGTTGCAGATTAAAGACGACTCAAAGATATACAATTTTGAAGATTTAAATATTTTCGAATTCTGAAGTTTGGAAGGCCGAAATTGATGAATAATCTAGTATATTTTGAGTAATTACTATAGTCATTTTCAATATATAAAATAAAATTAATAAAATAAAAAAATAAAAATAGTCAAACTTCCACCAAACATGCTTGCATGTTTGATTCCATGTTTGGTGCAATGTTTGGTGGAGCAAATGGTAGAGCAATCGGTGGAGAAATTGGTGGAAGCCTTTAGATTTTCCTATAAATACCAAGCAATTTCATTTGTAATTCTCATGCTTTCCTTAGGTTTTTGTAAGGAATTTAAGGATTGCATCTTGTTTGTATTTATTTTTCAGTATTTAATTTATGTGTTTTTATTTTCAGCAATAGTAGTAGTTTCTTTTCTTTTCTTCTCTTTTCTTTTATGTTTAGTAGTTAGATATATATTGGGGGAAGGGTGAAGCTTTTATTATTTTAATTTAGATTAATCTCCCTTAATTATAATATGGAAATTATAATTTAAACTAAAATGTTATACCTCCTTAATGGCTGGTTTTATTTATTTGACATAATGTGACACCGCCTATATGGCCGGTCTTTAGGTGACAGATAATTACCGCCTATATGGCTGGTTTATGGACAAATGATAATACCGCCTTTATGGCTGGTTGGACTTAATTGGAAATCTGACTTAATGAGTTTACCGCCTATATGGTCAGTTGGTAATATCACTGATAAATTTCATATTATAATAAGGGAGATTTCTAAATTAGAATTAGTAATGGTGGATCCCCAAACCCCTAATATTTTATTTTTATTCTAAGGAAATGGTGAAACACAATATAAAATGCTTAATAATTGATTTAATTATATTATGGGTAATTCCTTAGTTTGTTTATTAAGTCTTAAGCTTAATGCTTCTTGTTAACTGATCATTAATAAGATTGATTTGGTAAACTTAAAATAAACTTGACAAATGAATTTTAGGTTTCAGCCTTAGACTTAATAGCCCACGATCTTCCTTGAGGATAGATAACCCTTTAATAGATTTCCTTGTAGGATAGACATATAGATGTCGGGCGGGGGTAGCCACTATTGGAACTTGAACCTAATGAATTCAGGTAACTTGGTTAACATAGACATATGATTAATTGGGTTATTTGGGTGTTTGCATCTGACCATCGACAGAGGCTTTTGCATATCTTCGTGTTCAAGGTTAGCAAACTGTTTTATTACATATATATAAGAAAATCAATTCATCATTAGAATAATATTGTGTGGAATCACAACTCTAGATATTTGTGTCTTTTGTTATTTTCCTTAGTATTTTCTTTTGTATTTTTATTTAGTTATTTATTTAGTAAATCCACATTCAACCAACCAATCAAGCGATCATTCTCTTCTCCCTATAATTAGATACATGTAAATAAATAGTATCAATAATAATAACAACAGTAGGAATTAAGTCCTCGTGGGATCGATATTTTTATACTACTTGAACGATATGTGCGCTTGCGTTATACTCCTGCGATTACGCACCGGTCAAGTTTTTGGCGTCGTTGCCGGGGACTTATTTTTATTGAGTTATTAATTTTGAAGCTACCTAATTTACTTGTATCTAATTTCTTTATTTTTATCTGTAATTTTTATTTCTTTCTTTTATTTTTCAGGAGGTTGAAAAATGGAACACTATTGGGAGATAAAAAGATAACGAGCTTTACTAGAAGAAGATACTCCCCAAATTTGGGAGCAACAGTCCGGTTTGCTGAGGCCCGTTGTCCAGCCCAACAATTTTCACTGGATGCCAGAACCAAGCAATATTATATTTGCTCAATAGAACGAAATGGGGGGATGTGTGATATGTGATGGTGACCACCCGAGTGATCAATGTATATACCTGTCAGAGTGGTAGAATTATTGGAATCATTCAAGGTACGAAGAACCATCATATTTTCCATCTTATCCACCATCTACCTACGATCTTCATCAAGAACCAGAACCATTAGGGTAAGAACAATTGGTTGGCATGCTCAAAGATTTGTTCAAGAAACGAGATGAAAAGTTGTAAACAATGCTTGAAACATTCCAGAATCAACTCAAAAGTATTCAGAGACAATCAACATCCATTTAGAGACTGACAGATCAAATGAGACAATTAACAGAAAACCAGAGCTACATACATCAAGAAGCATGATTACCGCCTATATGGCTGGTTTATGGACAAATAATAACACCACATTTATGGCTGGTTTTACTTAATTAATGACCAGTGTGATCACACACGTATAACGCAAGCGCACGTATCGTTCAAGTAGTATAAAAATATCGATCCCACGAGGACTTAATTCCTATTGTTGTTATTAATTATTGATACTATTTATTTACATGTATCTAATTAAGGAAGAAGAGAATGATTGCTTGATGGGTTGGTTAATTAAATAAAGACACAAAAGAAAATATAAAGGAAAATAAACAAAATACACAGACATTTAGGGTTGTGATTCCACACAATATTATTCTAATGATGTATTGATTTTCTTATATATATATATGTGTAATAAATTAGTTTGCTAACCTGTAACACGGAAATATGCAAAAGCCTCTGTCGACGGTCAGATGCAAATACCCAAATAACCTAATTAATCATATGTCTATGTAACCAAGTTACCTGAATTCATTAAGTTTAAGTTCCAATAGTGGTTACTTCCGCCCGACAGGTATATGTCTATCATGTAAAGAAATCTATTAAGGGTTATTTATCCTTAAGGGAGATCGTGGGCTATTGAATCTACGGCTGAAACCTAAAATCCCTTCGTCAAGTTCATTTTAAGTCTACCAAATCAATCTTATTAATAGCCAGTTAATAAGAAGCATTAAGACTAAGACTCAATAAACAAGCCAAAATATTACCCATTATATAAAGAAAATCAATTATGAAACTCGTGAATATTGTGCTTCATTACTTCCCTAGAATAAAAATAAAATGTTGGGGTTAGAAGATCCACCTTTACTATTTTTAATTTAGAAATCTCTCTTATTATAATATAGAAATTATCAGTGATATTACCAACCGACCATATAGGTGGTATCTTGATTATCAACAAACCAAAGTGTGGGCTTCACTCACAAAGATCAAACCTCTAAACGATTTAGAGTATTAAGATGTCACAATGGTGTTTGGATTTTGGAATTTTCAAACACTCTCACAACACTTGTGAATGCTTGAACTCTCTCTATTTTCTCTCAAATTCTTTCTCACAAAACTTGTGTGAATGAATGCAAAATGTTAACCTTAGAATTGAGAGAAATAGTATAGATTATATTCTCTTACACAAGCCTACTAACATTGTCATTAAGCATCTAATGCTTTCTTGCAATGGCCAACACAAAAATGTGAATGCCATACCAAAGCATAAGAAATGATAAGCTAAAGACAAGGACTTTGTCATTAAGACCCTAATGCTTTCTTTGTTGGACAATTATGACCCATAGCGTCACTATTTGTATAGATCATGGTGTTGTTGTACAAATTAACTATGTGACAAAGAAGATTGTACTCTTATCATTTGTGATTAGATCACCTAGATATATAAATGATAGGAGGTCCCTATGATTTGTTCCTGGACGGAGAATGATATGAGACAGTATCAGTCCACGAAGGATAAATCATTAAATATCCCTAGTCAGAGTATTATCGAGATTGGACATCGATAAATACGTAAAAGACTAGTATTACACTTGTGCGCGTTGTGAGGGCACAACGACATAGTTCTCATATATTTGGGTATATGATACTCATGTAAGTGTAGTAGGAGGTTGTGTTTTACCGATGGTACGGGAAACAGCTTCGCTCTGGATAGACCCCCTCGGAATTCCATTGGTAGTATGACTATGTGTTTATGGAAGTCCGAAATCAGGGTAGGTGTATTTGGTCTTAACCTGAGACTTGCACCGTTAATATTTGCGATAATCAATATACTTTGGTTGCGGTCGTCCAGGGCTTTAACAGGTTATGTGTACGCCTATGTTGGGTATATTGAGAATCGTAGTGTGTTGGGTGTGATGTCAAGACGGAAGTGTCACTCCAGTCATATGGAGATGATGGTCACGTAGGATACGGTACTAGTACTCTTAAGTACTGCAGTCATCGAGATAAAATGACAATGTCATGTTTATCCGATTATAGAGACTAGTTACCAGACATCCGACATGTGATTCATACGGGGCAAACACAATTCCAGCCCCAGGCCTAGTACGTGATCATCTGATACTGGACAGAAATACGCAATACTACGTATACTACACCTGATATAGATCATTTATTCCTGTAAGGATATTTCTGGAGAATTGGGAAGGCATGACGCTTTGCTAGAAGCCAACCTTGTCTTGTAAATCGGTAAAACGTAGTACTTGGTACTTACGTGTTCGGATAGTCCGACGACCGAATTTACTGCCAACATATCCGGGGATCTCATGGGTCGCTTCCCAAATATTCACCGATGACGTATGACTCGCACTCTAAATTAATCTGGGATTAATTAGAAGAGAGAGAAAATTAATCTGGGATTAATTGAGAGATATTTTATCTGGGATAAAATATCAATTAAAGCGAGATAACGATTAATTTGGAATTAATCGATAAATTAATATATTTGATATATTAATTAAAATTAGATTTCGACGCGGAATTAAAATTAGATTTTAATTCGGGCGAACGAATTAATTTAGAATTAATTGGTTGGCGACGTGAATAGTGACTTCGCTAGGCGTAATCATTTAATTACGACGCAACGGAAAATTCGTTAATTTGAAATTAGCGAACCCGAGCCCGAGATTATTTGCGAGAGCATTCGCATTTCGAATTCGAGTGCGACACGCAAGTCAAATCAAGCGTCAAATCATTAGTTGCATCAAGCGTCAAATAATTAGTCACTTTGAGTGATGTGACAACTTGTCACTTGATTTGATTGATTGATGTGAATTGATGGTGGAGTGTAATACACTCAAGTGTGATGTGTGATAGACATTTAATATGTTTTAAATGGTTGGTATTTGTTTTGATTTTTGAAATCAATTATTTGATTTTTGGAAAGTAAAATAATTGTGTATTAGATACACTTTTCTTACCAACCATCATACAACACTTCCTCTCTCTTTCTCTTCATCTTTCTCACGCCCAAGGGCTGAATATTTTTCTGGTTTCTGGTTTGCAAAACCGTGAGATGGGAAGCAAGAGTGCTTGGTTTTTGTGGCAAAAATCAAGAGAGCTACCACTCCGAGAGACATGCGAAGGTGATAGGGAAGTCCACCCATGAGCCGGGAATCGTTTGACGAAGCTTGGAGCTTGGATTCTTGAAGTTTGATGACCAAAAATGGGGACTGCACACAGCCACTGCCGTGAGCTTCACAGTGAGCAGAAAGTTCATTTTTATTCGTCAAAGCGTCGCTCAACCGATCGATGTAAGTATTCTACAACTTCGTTGATTTGTATTCGCACATATTTGATGCTTGTTTATGATCTTGGGACCTTAATAGAAACCAACAATGGCATCTTGAGCAAGGTTAAAGCATGAAAATTTTAGGGCTTAAAATTTGGGTAATATATATTTGAGCATGATTTGAATAAATTGGATGTTTGAGTATGCTTAATACATGTTTAATTGAGGATTGATTAGATCAATTTGAAGAAATTGTGATTGGATCATTTTTTCCCCAAATTTTTATGTTTGCCGAGAGTTTGGTGCCCTAATTATCTTGGAATTTTTTGTTCATTGGAAGAATTGGAATCATTTGGGGATATTGATTTAATGTCGAATTGGATTTAATTTGATTGAATTCGAATCGGACATAAAATGCCCTATATTGCCGAGACATGTAGCATGTAAAATTGGGTTTGATTTTGATGAAATATGTTGGACATGTTTTGTTGTAATTGAGCATGATTAATTAGGCTAATTGGTGTTTTGGAAATGTTAATTGGGTAATTAATTGTGTAATACACTTTGGTTAATTAAATATGAAATTTGGAATTTTTTGTGTTTAATTAAATTGGGCCTATTTTGGAAATTGGGCTTGTTATGTTGTTATTGGGCTTATTGAGCTTGGTTGTACCAAGTTGGGTTTAGGAAAAATTGGTTGGATCCAATTAGGCCCAAAACCGCTTCCATAAAGCCCCAAATGCGACTAATGGACCTTTAAAGTTTAATTGGGCCTAATGGGCCAAAATTGATTTCCGGGCTTATGGGGTAACTCCCAAATTGGATTTTGGTTATTCGGTTTGACCCGAGTTGACCAAAAGTCCACGCCTTAAGAAATTAATTAAAAGCTCATTGGACTTTAATTAAATTAACGTTGGACGTTAAACGGGCTTTGAGACCCGTGACGATTAAATTTGGAATTTAAGTCATAAAAAGTTTATTAATAAAGTGCAGTATTTAATTTGGAATTAAATAGTGAATTAGAATTAAATACAAATTGAATTGGATTTAATTGTGTAGTTTAATTTAATTCGAGAATTCGTACTTTGAGTACTTATTCGCAAAACGAGTTTGACTCGCACAAAATCAAATTGTTGTTTGAACATTGGATGATCACTAATTATCAGATTAATTAATTGGATTAGATTGATTGATAACATGCTTGTGTGAATACATGGTTGCGATGCATGAATAATGTATATCGGATGGATATTAGATGAGTGGGACAATTTTAGAAATTGTTGTAATAAATTTGATTTATTAATTGGACCTGCGTGTCCAGCCTTATACCTACATATTCTTTGTATTCTCTTCTCACCTATTCCTCTCAATGTAAATGAGGTTTCTTTAGAAGTGTAGTGTAACGGGTAGAAGTAATACATGTGCTAGCGGGAGAGAGAAAGGGAGAGATTTGATCTAGGATCAATGTGTAAAGTATCCATCCGCATATCATTATTATTTATTTATACGCGCTTTATTATGTATTTAGAATGCATGTTTAAGGGTGTATGATGATGAGACCTTAACAAAGATAATAAATTGGTTGCCAATTTGCACTCGAAAAACCCTCGCAAAATATTAATCGTTTTTCCTTCCATTGAGTGATTCTCACTCAAGATCCGAGACTGGCATTGGCTTGTTGGCCAAAGTCAAGGCCTTTGTCCGTCGAGGATGTGTTTGAATCACGAGAGCTTTGTTCCATATTGGTGTCTTATCCAAGTTGTGGTTTGTTGGCCAAAGTCAAGACCACTTCTTGTCCATCGACATTAATTACGAAGCTTTCCATGGTCAATGGGTCGCGCTTAACTGGAATCACTAAGTTTGTTGTGCCAAAGCCAATGCTTAGTTGATTCAGAGGAAAAAGGTTAGGTAATATATTGGATATATTGGCATATATAAGATATATGTTTCGGACTTAGATGTCCCCCTACCGGATCTAGAAATTGGATTGGATCCAATCGATCTTAGAGATCTACCTAGTTAATTATCATACAATTTGTTGGCCAAAGTCAAGATTGTGTGATATTTAACGGGATCCTAGCCCACTAGGAAACACGGTTTCCCGAGTACTCGACAGAGGTTAGAGGCTCGCCGAAAAATAGTGGGAGGCAAGATTTGAATTTGCAATATGCGTTTAATTACTTGCCATACGCGCTCATTCAAATATCCTTCGTCAAATAAATTAAATGTTAGTTGGACTAATATTTAAATGTTGTTTTAATAAATAGTTGGACTATATTCAAACTATTTTTTTATAGTTGATTTTATAATTGGATTATAATAATCAATATTATTGATTTTAATCTATTAAATTATAGTTGATTAAATAGTTTGACTATTGTAATCATTATAATAAATAGTACCAAAATCGTTGATTAAATAGTTGGACTATTAAAATCAAGATAAAATTGAAAGATTGACATTTAAAACATAATCCTATGGAAAATGTATTTAAATGGTTTAATTTTCAAATTGGGAATAATTTCAGGATGGTCTTGGAAAATAATAAGTTATTTTATTTGATAAAATAATATATTAAGCTTGTCGCAGTAGACTCCTAATTTCTGAATCAGAACTACGGATTAGATCTTTAAAGTATGATAATGAAATTGAAGTATCTTCATAAATCTATCTTTAGATTTTAGAAGTACTATATTGCAATACATAACTCTTGGTGAGTTAATGACTATTCTCAAGGAGACAAAGTCAAAATTTGAAATATGGCAAGTAGCGCAAGGCGCACCTTACTTCGATATTCTAGAAACCTGAGGCTTGGCCAAAGGCTTTTGGAATGTGGTAAATGGGCAAAGGCAAAATCATTATAATCTTCTGGGAAGATAAAGGACATATCCCAAAATATCTGCCTAAATTGTGGCAAACGGGATCGCGGAAGCGTGACTGCCGTTTGAACAAAGCAGACATGAAGGAATTGAAGACGAGCAAGGCTCTGACTTCAAATATGTTTGTCATAAATATATTCACTACTAGTATTAAAATTAGATTTTAAATACTTAGTATTGAGCTATGAGTATGAGAGCTAGAAGTTGAATCCCCCTCCTCGTGGAGCCTCGCTTCCTATATATACATGTTGTAGTAATGTGTGTCTTTATTGCTATCTGATTGCTCGTCCGTTAGATCGACTTCATGAGGAGCTATTACTGCATTTTGCCCGTTTGTCGGCTGGAACGGATGGGTTCATGAATGGTGTTTATGACCTTGGGCGTTACTTGGGCTGGCGTTGGGCTCCTGGAGCCTTGATTATGGATTGGGCGCGTGATACTTTATTGGGCCTAGGTTTGTGGATCTCTGGGCCTTTATATACATCAAACCTTGGGGGTTCCTTTAGTGAGAATCTGTGATGGTAACTTGGGCTTGGATCCATGCTGGGGGCCTAGTATTGGGCCCGAAGCAAAATGTCGAAATTGCCCTTGGACCAAATTTGGCCCGTACAGTTTGTCCCCTACTCTCTAAGTCAAGGAGTCCTTGGCTTGGAGAGTACTTGATGCGTGTGTAGCTTGGGACGAGGCCATAGTATGTAGGCATACTCGAGTGTTGATGCTGCCTATTGGTTAAACGAATGTAAAGTTATGAGCCTGACTCTACAGGAGCCTTTGGGGAAGTACCCAATCGATTGAACCAGATGAAGGTCGAGATATAAGTCAAGCAACATGTGTATTCCATGTCTACAACTTGACTCGACATGAGTCAATGGGTGATGTCCCCGGTCGACTGGACTTGATGAGTCCAGGAAGATATAAGTTATACAACATGTGTATTCCATGTCTACAACTTGACTCGACATGAGTCAATGGGGGATGTCCCCAGTCGACTGGACTTGATGAGTCCAGGAAGATATAAGTCATACGACATGTGTATTCCATGTCTACAACTTGACTCGACATGAGTCAATGTGGGATGTCCCCGGTCGACTGGACTTGATGAGTCCATGAAGATATAAGTTATACAACATGTGTATTCTATGTCTACAACTTGACTCGACATGATTCAATGGGGGATGTCCCCAGTCGACTGGACTTGATGAGTCCAGGAAGATATAAGTCATACGACATGTGTATTCCATGTCTACAACTTGACTCGACATGAGTCAATGGGGGATGTCCCCGGTCGACTGGACTTGATGAGTCCAGGAAGATATAAGTTATACAACATGTGTATTCTATGTCTACAACTTGACTCGACATGAGTCAATGGGGGATGTCCCCAGTCGACTGGACTTGATGAGTCCAGGAAGATATAAGTCATATGACATGTGTATTCCATGTCTACAACTTGACTCGACATGAGTTAATGGGGGATGTCCCCAGTCGACTGGACTTGATGAGTCCAGGAAGATATAAGTCATACGACATGTGTATTCCATGTCTACAACTTGACTCGACATGAGTCAATGGGGGATGTCCCCAGTCGACTGGACTTGATGAGTCCAGGAAGATATAAGTCATATGACATGTGTATTCCATGTCTACAACTAGACTCGACATGAGTCAATGGGGGATGTCCCCAGTCGACTGGACTTGATGAGTCCAGGAAGATATAAGTCATACGACATGTGTATTCCATGTCTACAACTTGACTCGACATGAGTCAATGGGGGATGTCCCCAGTCGACTGGACTTGATGAGTCCAGGAAGATATAAGTCATACGACATGTGTATTCCATGTCTACAACTTGACTCGACATGAGTCAATGGGGGATGTCCCCAGTCGACTGGACTTGATGAGTCCAGGAAGATATAAGTCATACGACATGTGTATTCCATGTCTACAACTTGACTCGACATGAGTCAATGAGGGATGTCCCCAGTCGACTGGACTTGATGAGTCCAGGAAGATATAAGTCATACGACATGTGTATTCCATGTCTACAACTTGACTCGACATGAGTCAATGGGGGATGTCCCCAGTCGACTGAACCAGATGATGGTCAAGACAACCTTCATACTATTGGTCAATGACCAGTGGAGTCTAAGCAAGTTTTCATTCTACTACTCACGATGAAGGTCCAAGAAAGTCTACACTACACACTTCTGAAGGAAGTACATGGGAATCTAAACACTTCATTATATCTGATGAGGGTACATGGAAGAGTCTACACACTCTAGTCATGATGAAGATTCATGAGGGTCTTCACTCTACTAGACCCAATGAAGGTCTACGAGACTACGGTTGAATGGATTTGTTGTATGGATTTGATGAATGTATATCAAGGTTATTACTCATTTTTCTTGATAAGGATTTATGAGACTACAGATGAATGGACTTGTCGAATGAACTTGATGGAAGTCCAAAAAAAAAAAGGTCACTACTCATTATATACTAGACCTGAAGATGGCCCATGATACTACCATTCATAAACTTGATGAAAGCCATCAATGTTATCTCTATTCTACGAGACTACTGTCGAATGGACTTAATGAAAGTCTAAGGTCATCATTCTTGATTTTACTAGACCTAAGAAAGGTCAAAGAGGTGTTCATTCTTCATACTACAATACAATTGATGAAGGTCCATGAGACTCTTCACTCTACATAACCTGATAAAGGTCAGGAGACTACGGTCGAATGAAACTAATGAAAGTCTATGAAGCTATGGTCGAGTGAACTTGATGTAAGTCCGACTGAATCTTCATTCTGCTAGACTTGATCTTCATACTACCTAACTTGATAAAGGTTGGTCGATTGGACCTAAAGGAGGTCCAAGAAAATTTTCATTCTACCTGACCAGACGAAGGTCTGGAGACAACAGTCGAATGAACTTGTTGAAGGTTTATGGGGCTCTTCCAATGCTTTATGGAAATCCATCCATATAGTCTAGAGTGGATGGTAATCTCCATACGTAGTGTGGAGATGAATATCTCCATGTGTAGTATGGAAGAGCATCGGGGCATTTGAAGCAAAGGAGACCCATTGACAACAAGCCCACTAACTCACGCATCCGAGCCTACTAAGAGCCCATGAGCGTGATTCACAAGAAACCACTTTTTAAAAGTGGCGCACTCCACGTAAGGACTTGGTGAGCCTGTCACGTGAAGCAATATGCCCCTGTCATCCGCAGAAAATGCACATGCCAATGCCATACGCCATTTCAGAGCACACTGCCCAAGTTAGTATTATCCCACACACAAAATAGAGCATGTGTTGTCCAAGACGCTAACTGCCTAAGTAAAAATTGGACCACAAGCCATGCTACGTAGAGTCCAACCAAAGCCCAACAGCAAAAGCCCAAATTTTCCAAGCAATGTTGTCCCACATCGGCTGTTGCGCATCAGAGGGGAAAGCCCACTCACCAAAAGTAGTGTAGTGTCGGTCGATCAAAAAGGCTTAAGCTTGTTCTACGCTTTAAAAACTGAGCTGCACGGAGATCCGAGAGGAAGAAAACCAGCACATTTTCCATGCTACGTGAGTGCAGAATGGCGGGAATGGCTTTCTTATGCCACACTAGGCTATGCCAATAAACTGGAGGACCATGAGAGTGAATGCTATCCCACGCTGCTTGGCACGTCTCAGACCAGGCTCTTTGTTCCTTCTCATTTGGTTACATATCACAATGAAACCTACTATTTTTGTCCAAATTATTGGATACAAGACAGTCCGTTCCACTTGGGAGGCTGCTCGTCTTTGCTTTGAAAGTTCGAAGCAATGGACATTATATAATTCATTGTCCCTCTCGTACGCACCAACCCTTGCCTTGTCCCTCGAACCCTTACTTTTGACCCTCTTGAAAAAAATTTTGTAGTGTCGAATCGGACTCAAACATGACACGTGAATGTCTTGCTTAGTATTTTTGTCGTCTACTGCACCCTATTAGAAAGTCAGATTATGATAGCAGATGAACCTATGGAGAAGCTATTCCTTTGGGTCATACATTGGAAAGCATGAACAATGTCTGTAAGATTCTTGTACTTTGTGGTTTTGGTGGTTTGGGAAGACATGCACGCAGAAATGATGTTTGCTATTTGAACCATTATAAGGTACACTACAAGCTATTCAAACTGAGAGCATTCCATCTGTACGCTTGGATCACACATATTATGTCGTTGGAGATCGCATGTCTATTTATTGGAGGCATGGCTAATCCTCTGAACATACCGAGTGACGTGTGGAGTTTCAATATAATTAAGAGTGAATGGATGTTATTAGAATGCGTTGGCAGTGTTTTTCTCCCCATGTAATTTCTTTAGTGCATTTATGCTCCTGCTCCTCATGACTGATTTTTATTTATGTGCACAATGAGCTACATTGACCTTGAATCATCTACTTCTGATCCATATTCTACAAGACCTTTCATGTCGTCTGAGGATTTATGGTCGAATAGACCTGATAAAGGTCGGTTAACCGAACCTTATAAAGATTCAAGAAGTTTTTTTTATACTACCCAACCTGATAAAAGTTGGTCAATTGGACCTAAAGGAGGTCCAAGAAGTTCTTCATTCTACTAGGCATGATAAAATATTTCCTATGTAGTCTGGAGTTGGCTTTATTAAAGCAACGTAGCATGGAGATGATGACTAACCTTTCATGTCGTCTGAGGAATGTGATATTCATGTCTTGTCACATGGAGAAGATATTTCATCCATGACGTTTGAATGAAACCTTTTCCAAATGCAAGCCTTCATTAATTTCGTGTCGAATAGAACCTCGACCTCGTGCTAATTCTTCGTATGTGTCATGTCGAATGGGACCGTTTCCTTGTGGTACAGAGTTAATGACCACCATCTTATATCCTTTGAGGGAGATATTAACCATCCGACGTAGTATGAAGTTGTTGGCAATCCATTTTGGCATATAGGTAATTGGGCTATGTTTTATCCAATGGTACGTTTACTGGAGGGATATGGATTCTTCTTTGGTGATTTTGTGGATGGTCGTCTGATGGATTTTTGCTTGCTTTACTGTTGAATGTTTCTAAGAGATCGGATCAGATTAATAAGATTGTTTGGGTGACCTGTAGCCTCAAGCCTTTGGAAGGTTGAAGAAATATGCTCCAATGTTTGTAATTCTTTTTTTGGGTGAAGCCATGGATCGTTATGTATGTAAGTAAGGGTCATTGATTGAGATATCTTTGCTTGTTAAGGATCGCTAAGGCCCCACGGTGGGCGCCAAATTGTAGACACTGGTTTTCACCCGAGGTCCACAATCGAGATTTCGTTGAGATGAGGGCACTGGCGATCCTGCAAAACAAATGTAGAGTGAGCGGGAGTAGACTACCCACCGGTGTGGTGGGTGCCGGGGGCACTCCGACGCTCAAGTCAGTAGTGGAAGTAAGGAATTAGAAGGTGGGAAGTCAAAGGTTGGATACTACCTTGAACTTTGTAGGGTGCCGTGAGGGCGGTCAGTCGAAGGTATGGTAAGCTTGAGGAGAGAGTAGTATTGAGCTATGAGTATGAGAGCTAGAAGTTGAATCCCCCTCCTCGTGGAGCCTCGCTTCCTATATATACATGTTGTAGTAATGTGTGTCTTTATTGCTATCTGATTGCTCGTCCGTTAGATCGACTTCATGAGGAGCTATTACTGCATTTTGCCCGTTTGTCGGCTGGAACGGATGGGTTCATGGATGGTGTTTATGACCTTGGGCGTTACTTGGGCTGGCGTTGGGCTCCTGGAGCCTTGATTATGGATTGGGCGCGTGATACTTTATTGGCCTAGGTTTGTGGATCTCTGGGCCTTTATATACATCAAACCTTGGGGGTTCCTTTAGTGAGAATCTGTGATGGTAACTTGGGCTTGGATCCATGCTGGGGGCTAGGGGTGATCGCGGTGCGGTTTTGGGCGGTTTTTTTATTTTTTTGTTCAAACCATGCGGGTTGCGGTTTAGAAAATTGGAAACCGAAATTGCAAATATCCTACATAAAACCGCGGCGGTTCGGTTTGGCGGTTTAACGGTTTGATAGGTGCGGATTAGCGGTTTAATTTTTAGATAAATTAAAATTTGTATTATTGTTCATCATCCTAAATATTGTATTATTGTTCATGATCCAGCAACTGTCGAACTGTTGAAGCAATATATTTATAAAATTAAAAATCCAAGCCAGAATCAACATCAGCATTTTGATTGAATGATTGTTGAGAAATGCTATTAAACATTAAATAACACAGCAACTCAGCAAGTCAGTGGCTGAATTACCAGTTCACGGCTTATCACAGCAACTCAGCAAGTCAGTGGCTGAATTAGTGAATTCAACTTACAATGGCAAAATAAGAAATAATACAAATTACAAAATAACTGAATAAACAGTAGCCAAAAGTTAACACTACAATCATCGAGAAAGTTTCAAGGGAAAAAACAGTAGCCACACTTTGTTCATCAAAAGTTTCAATTCCAAATATTAATGACCTGTAACATCAAATAAAATTATGAGTCAATTATCTACATTAATATAAATTAATGCAATAACTAGAGAGAAATAGCACCAAATAATAACAAAAACATACAAATGAATTCATCATCAGAATTGACATCCTCATTCACATCGTCATAAAGCAAGTTAGGCTCAATCGTACACGTGGAACTTGATCCCGACAATTCTACAAAAGTAACATTACAAATAAAAATAACACAATTTATTAGAACTCACACTGACTTATGTCAAGCAAATATTAATTTCAATATTTTTAAACTAAACATTACCTGATGCGAATTCCTCAAATTTTTGCACATCATCCATCGCAGCCCGAATATCAATTTCAGTCGGCTTAGATTGCAACCAATTTTGAGAACAAATTAATGCTTCAACTGTGTTAGGAGATAATGAACTTCTAAATGGATCAATTATTCTCCCACCGGTGCTAAAAGCTGACTCAGAAGCAACTGTAGAGACTTGAATAGCCAATACACTCCTTGCTACCTTAGAAAGGATTGGGAATTTGGAAGAATTGACTTTCCACCAGTTGAGTAAATCAAAAGTTTCAGAGTCTTCCTCACACTCATCCGACAAATATCTAATCAAGTCACATTGAGTCTCCACACTTTGTTCATCCAACAGATACTTTTGGAATTGGAAATTGAGAAGCTTTCGAGCTTCCCCACCAAAATCAGGCTTATCAACCAAAATAGTTTCTTTGTTGGATGACATACTCACCTTACTACTAGATGATCTCATGGATGACTCATCCTTAAAGTACTTGTACAAGTCATCCAAAGCATCTCGCACTCGATTCTCAACATCAAGAGCCTTAGAAACATCATAAATTTGAGAAAGAAAAAACTTGACATATTTCATCTTACACCGTGGATCAAGAACAACACCAACAAATAACACCCAATTCACTTTTGCATGATTCTCCCAATACTTGTCAAATTTCTTTTTCATGTCAGTTGCCATACGTTCAAACAATCTATCACCACTTTTGGCATATTCACCCAATAAAGTTTGAATTCTAACAAATTCATTGAAAAAATTATTTATAGTCACATGTAATGAAGCCGAAAATGCAAGTGTAACATCATAAAACACTTCCAAGAACTTTACTAAGCATCTACATCGACTCCAATCATCCAACCTAGGAGGTCCTTTAATTTTAACCCCATCAAAATACAACCTAAACCTAGGATCATCATCTTCCAACCTAAAAAAAGCTTTCTCAAAAATCTCAGCTGCCTCTAACATCAAATAAGTAGAATTCCACCTAGTCTCCACATCAAGACATAAATGGCTTTTAGACTCAATCTTCTCCCTCTCAATGCTACTTTTAAAACTCAGTTTCCTAGCAGGAGATGATCTCACATATCTTACCGCATTTCTTATTTTCTCAATCGATTCATTATTCTCTCGCAAACCATCTTTTACAATAAGGTTAACAATATGTGCACAACACCTCATGTGAATAAATTTATGACCTAAAACAGTGGTAGACCAATCTTTAGTTTTTCTTATAATATATCTGATTGCACCATCGTTAGAACTAGCATTATCCACAGTGATAGTCATAATTTTATCAATTCCCCAATCTAACATGCAAGCCTCAATAAATTTACCAATTGTCTCCCCCGTGTGATTAGGCACTTGACAAAAATTTATAATTCGCTTCTGAAATTGCCAATCATCATTTATCCAATGGGCTGTCAGACACATATAATTCAAGTTTTGAATTGAAGTCCAAGTATCTGTGGTTAGACACACTCGTTGAGACTTAATAACATTTTTCAATTGTTTTTCTCATTTTGATACATTTTCAAACAATCTCTTGCTATAGTCATGCGAGAAGGAACTATCATTCGAGGATTCAAATATTGAGAATAATTCTTAAACCCCTCCCCTTCCACTAGTTTAAATGGCAACTCATCAACTATTATCATTCTAGCAAGCATAACTCTAGCTTCTTCAACTGTAAAATGAACTGGTTTTAAGCTACCCAACCCTGTGCCATCTTTTAGTGCCTCAATTTTCAATGTTTTTTGCTTAGGATCGATAACTCTATAAGGGTACTTCTTACACCTAACATTTATATGGGTACGTAAAGTTGAAGTACCATGTAAATGAGAATCTGCCATATACTCAAACCCACAATAATTACACTTGGCTTTTTGTTCACCGTCAACAATTATCTTTTCAAAATGCTCCCAAACAGAATTTTTAAAAGATGTACTATCTTGCGACTTAGGCTTCGCTTTCCTAAAATTTTCTCTTTTTAGGAACAGAAGACTTACTTTTAGTAGGAACAGAAGTATCCTTCAAATTTATGACTTCATTATTCTCTTCCTCACTTAAACCAATTTCAACCTCTTTATTCATTAAGTCTGCTGATGCTTCCATCTACAATTAACCAAAAGCAAAAGCCATAACTAGTCAATTGAATTCCTTACAATTACAAGTTATAAAAATAACAACATAATTAATGAAAACACAACCCAGATAAAAATAACATCATGATTAATGAAAACACAACCCAGATAACAGTCTTTCTTTTGCATAATGATGCATATGTCAAATCCTAAACCCAGAAAAATACATATCCTTTACAATAGAATATAACTAAACTAAAACTACCACTAAAACTACCATAACCTTCTTGGACATGTAAGTCTATAGGCTGAGGAAAACTACAGTTGCAACTAATGGTACAATTGCAACTAATGGTCAGTGAATTAAGATGTTTAATTATGGTCTGTTATGTGATTGCTTTAACGCAGTCGCAGACCAAATAGGGAAATAGCACAAGATAAGAACAAGTCACCAAGATAAAGAAGATTCATTATAGATCTCAACATGCAACCCTACCTCTTGATCCAAAAAAAAAAGCCCAGAAAAAGTGAAAAACCCAGATACTAAAAAACAAATTAGAATGGCAAAGAAGATAAAATCATCAAGCAAACCAGAAGACAAGTTAAAATTGAAAAATATGGTATTCAATACAGAGGAGAGATCGAGAGAGCAAAAAATGACAGACCTAACAGAACTTGAAGCCTTTGAAGGTTGATGATTGAATTTTGAAGCCTGCTGCCCTGCTTACTGGCTACTGCTTACAGAGACCGACTAACGAGAGCAAAAATTGAAGCCATTGCAGGTTGATAATTGATATGAATCATATGATGTAATGCAGTAATATCTCCATACCTGAAGTGTCGTACCTGGCGTGCTAAACCTCATACCCAAGGCGTCGCAGTAATATCTCTATACCTGGAGTGCCGTACCTGGCATACTAAACCTCATACCCAAGGCGCCGCAGTAATATCTCCATACCTGGAGTGCCATACCTGGCGTGCTAAACCCCATACCCAAGGCGTCGTAGTATTATCTCCATATCCGGAGTGCCGTACCTGGCGTGCTAAACTGATGTCTCCATACCCGGAGTGCCGTACATGGCGTGCTAAACCTCATACCCAAGGTGTTGCAGTAATATCTCCATACCCGGAGTGTCATACATGGCGTGCTAAACCTCATACCCAAGGCGTTGCAGTAATATCTCCATACCAGGAGTGCCGTACCTGGCGTGCTAAACCTCATACCCAAGGCGTCGCAGTAGCATCTCTATATCCGGAGTGTCGTACCTGGCGTGCTAAACTGATTCTGTATCTCCATACCCGGAGTGTCGTACCCGGCAAAACTGATCTGATGTTAATGTGGGCCTCGCCCCCAGAGTGCCATACCCGGCTAGACTGATGTTGATAAGGATGTGGGCCTCGCCCCCAGAGTGCCATACCCGGCGAGACTGATGCTGATAAGGATGTGGGCCTCGCCCCCAGAGTGCCATACACGGCCAGACTGATGCTGATAAGGATGTGGGTCTCGCCCCCAGAGTGTCATAACCGTCCAGACTGATGTTGATAAGGATGTGGGCCTCGCCCCCAGAGTGATACTGATATGGGCCTCGCCCTAAACTGATACTGATGTGGGCCTCGCCCCTAGGCTGATACTGATATGGGCCTCGCCCCTAGACTGATACTGATATGGGCCTCGCCCTCATGCTGATACTGATGTTGATGTAGGCCTCGGCCCTGAGACTTATCCCTGAAACTGATGCTGATGTGGGCCTCGACGTTGGGACTCATCTCCAAAAACTGATACTGATGTAGATGTGGGCCTCGCCCCTAACCGGTACTGATATGGGCCTCGCCCACAGACTGATACAGATGTGGGCCTCGCCCACAGACTTATACTGATATGGGTCTCGCCCCCAGACTGATACTGTTATGGGCCTCAACCCCGTGATTCATTCTTGAAGACTGCTGACACTGTACTGTTGCTGCTTCCGGTTGGCTTGCATTTGATGCTTTCTCTTTTTCTTCTTTGAAACATTTGAATACAAAACAAAACAAAACAAACACAAAAAGGAATTCAAAATACGTTACATGTATGCATGTATGCATGAATGAGTTTCATATCCCGTTGGGTTAGGTCGTCCACCAATTCCCTTGGTGACTGCTCAGTTTTCTCTTCCTCTGGCAAAGTACTGCTTCAATATATCCACATTGATCGGCTCGGTGAACTCATTTCCTTCCAAGTCTGATAGCCTCACTGCCCCATTTCCCATTACTGAACGGTTATTCTGTCGTTTCTGCTTGCTTCTTTTGGGAAACCCCCGTGTTTTGAGTATTGCTGAATATCATGGTATCAGAGTTGAATTCTTTTGTCAAACATACTCATGTCATGCAGGTTGAAAGGAAATGACTCAGGCAAGTAGGCGAAACGGATGTCTTTATTATTATTCAGGAAAAGTTTCAAACAAGTAGACGAAGTTGATGTCTTTATTAAAAATGCAGAAAATAAACCAGAAAGAGCAGTTTCATTGCCTTCTTCCTCGGCCTACGGTTCTTTACTATTATTATCCTTTATCTCAATGCAAGAAGCCTGATGATTGAGAGTTTGGAGGACAAAGGTTTCGGGTAGGCCGAAGTTGATCATGTAAGTCGGTGGGGGAACAGAGTGATAATCTGGCAGAGGGTTGGTGTGTGTGCTAGGCTGTTCTTTTTGAGGATCGGGTATTTTGTGGGCATCAATGAGGTCCTGAATTTGATACCGGAGGCGGGAACAGCTGTCAGTATCATGGCCGTGTTGCTGGTGGAAGTGACAGTAGCGGTCTATTTTTAGATGTGGTGGTGGGGGATTTGGAAGTGGTTTAGGCTCCAAAGGTTTTAAGAATCCTTGCCTTGTCATCTTCTCAAGTACCTTGGACAAAGGTCTTCCCAAGTTGAAGAAACGTTGGTTCTTGATGGCAGCAACCTCGGCAGCAACAGGTTTGGTCTCAGAATGCCCCCCAAAAGTCCTCATATTCTGGCCATAGAACTTCTGGTTTTCGGCTTCCTCTTCTTAATGTCCATGACAGTTTCCCTAAGCTGTCGGAAATCCGCAATCATTGAAGTCATCCTCCTCAACTTGCCATAGATCGAGGGCTTAGTGCCCTTGATGATCATTTTAATCTGGTTCTTCTCAAAGGGCCGAGTCTGCATCTTCAGAAGCTGGCTTCTCCAGCGGTCTACATACTCCTTGAAGCTTTCTTCCGGCTTTTGTTTAGTGTTCTCCAAATCACGGAGTGACAAATCAATCTCCAGGTCTGTAACATACCCTCCAATCCTCCTTAACCTTTCTTTCAAGGCTATAGTACCACACTACGGGTGCCCCCTCAAGTGACATCCCAAACATCTTCTGAGCTTGGCGCTGTATTAGGCCCACTGAACTCATAACTGACACATATTGTCGGAGGTGGACCCTCGGATCCCAATTTCCGTTGAACTTGGCCATATCCGGCATCTTGAACTGAGCAGGCAACTGTTCCTCAAAGGTCATCGCCTCATAGTCTAGTAATTCTTCGTCCTTACCCTTCATCTGACGGGTAACTGACTCAACCTGATCCCGAAGCTTCTGAAATTCTGCCTGAGACCCAATCACTCTGCCTGTTGCATACTCTGCCATGTCGTCATCAAAAGCGGGGATATCATCCCCCAACCCATTCGGAGGCTCCTCGCGCCTCACATTCTCAGAATTCCCCCCAGCACGGGGCACATCATATTTGCCATTGCAGTAGTTAAGGCTTGCAACTGTTCGGTAATCTTGGCGAAACCATTTTCCAACTGATCTATCCGGGATACCTCGTTATCGGATGTACTCATATCTTTTTACCGGTCTTTTAGTGAGTCTTCACTCTTCCCCAACCCAACGGGAATCTATAATGGCTTTTAGACACAAGGATTAACATGATGCGTGTATACATGAAATGAATGAGATGAATGTGATACAAGGAATATATCAACTTATTAAAATTTTCACACAAATTGGCCCATCATCATTTTAGAAGTTTTTGGGCTAACTGTCATAGGAGTGAACTCGTCCCAGTTTAAATGACCCAACAAGTTCACATCTTATGGCAAGAAGTCCAACCGTATCCAAATGATAATTTTCCTAAACACAAACATATAATGGCCCATTGGCGTTTTAGAAGCTTTTGGCCCAATCATCATAAGATATGTTCTTGCCCCAGTTTAAATTGTCCAACAAGCCCATACCTCATGACAAAAGGTCCGAATGGATCCAAACGATAATGTTCCCAAACATAAGCATACAAAGATAATTTCTATAGAGTGGCCCATCAATATTTCAGAAGCTTTTGGCCCAATTGTCATAGGATACGAACTCGTCTCAGTTTAAATGGCCCAACAAGTTCGCATTTCTGACAAAACGTCCAACTGCATCCAAATGAGGATGGTCCACAAGCACAAGGAAATAGTTGCTATAGGTCATACAACTCCGGTCTACATGTGGGTTTGTGGGAGTATAGACAAAGACTCTCGCTGGCGAAGGATTGCCCACAACTAGGTCTCCCCACTCAAGGGTTCGAGCAACCAAGTGAGCGCACCTTTTTTATACCCTAAAGTACGTGCCAACAAGTCATAGTGTGTGACTAACTGTCAAATGGATTTCTTGTTGCAGATTCCCCAGAGGAGGGTGGAGCGAGGCTCTCTTAAGTACCCAAGCCTCTTAGGCTCTTATCGCTTGGTGACAGGAATAAGCAACAAGTCCTCCAAATTAGTCTGTCACAATAGGCTACAAGTAGATGATTATCTAGGTGCCTTCACAGCTTTTCCTTCTAGAAAGGTAGTGAGTGAAGGAAGACACCAAACCATTACCCAGTCTAAACAATATGCCTTTGATTAAACCCCTTTTAACTCACAGTAGACACAATTAATTAAAGCACAAATCATAATATTACAAGACATTATTTCGGGGCCGATTCTCTATCCCCAGTGGAGTCACCAGACTGTGGGAACACATGAACTGGGGCGATGCATGATGTTTTAGGCTCGCGGCCTAGTTGGGAGTACGGAGTAGTCCGCGGGGGACTAAACGGGAGAATAATGGAGTCGCCACCCGGTGTGAACCGGAACAAAGATTTAAGGCCGCACTCACCCCTCGCAAGGGAAGACCTCAAACCGTTTGGTTCAGAATGGTCCCTTACTTATGCCACTTGTAATAAAATGATTTGTGCAATAATCTAACCAAGCCTAAGCAACATATTTCCAAGGACAATTTCACTCTTAAGTTCGCATGCATAAAATAAACCATTATAACGACAATATCATACAATAATCTCATGACATACCTCAATTATATAATGCGGAAAATAAAGAACAACCTAAACATAATGCAAATTCCAACCGCAAAATAAATGACTAATCATGCTTGAATACCATCTCATGAACACATCAAACAGATAAACGCAGGGATACAAATAATATGATTGATTACATGATATAAGGGAAATCACCTAAGAAACAATTATACATGACATGTTATAAAAAGACTCAGTTCAGTGTATTCGCGTTCGTGTAGCGTTCGTAAACGCGTTCGAACGGTAAATAGAAGGTTCGCGTTCGTATAGCGTTTGAGAACGCGTTCGAACGGGACAAGACCTGATGAAACAAATGCATGCGCGTTCGAGTAGCGTTCGTAAACGCGTTCGAATGGTAAATAGAAGGTTCGCGTTTGTATAGCATTTGATAACGCGTTCGAACGGGACCAGACAGAAAACATGCGTTCGTGCGGCGTTTCGAAACGTGTTCGAATGGGGTTACATCAATGACCTCCAAAATGCAGTAAACAACATGACACATACATGAACGAATGTATAGATGACACCTAATAAATAATAACGGGCTAAAAGCGCGGCAAAACATCGTGGTAAAGGATTTTAACCTCTCAAAATAGAGGACCTTTAATCGCACTTACTAAGCCCATGCGCAATCAACACAATACATATATAAAAAGTAAAGACAATGATATCGGACTTCGTATACCCGATTGAGCACATCTTACATTCAACCGAATATACATCAACCGGGGTAGCAAAGCATCGTGGTAAAGGGTTTTTAACCCCTCAAAACAAGGGACCTTTAATCCAACTTATTAAGCTCATGCGCTCGGTAGCATCATGCATATAAAAATAAAGACAATAATATCATACTTCTTATACCCGATTGAACAACTGTGTGTAACTTGGACTAACCTTCCTTCTCAGGTCGTTCCATTCTAGAGATGTCAAACTCTGGTAGCTTTTCTCCAACACCCATCAACGTCTTGCCTCCTTTTGCACCGTCTCTCGCCAAACTGAGTCAGTCAACGTACACAGCTCGAGGTTAGAGGAATCTGATGACTATGATACAATGTCGACTCCCTTAGAATAATAGAATCAATCATACAACATGTGGGTAGCATGACCCAAGCCAACACTTAGCACAACGGAACGCGGAAAAATGATTTTTTTCGATTTCAAAATTTTTTCTTAGAATAATTAAATAAACTTATTTATTTAATTAATAAATACTTAAAATATGAAATTTTAATCTAAGAAATCTTATTTCTTTTAATTACCAAATTATCTCAAAGTTTTGCAAATTAATTATTTTGGTAATTAAAATGTCAAATGCATATTTAATTGATTCCAAATCAATCCCAAAATAATTTATACATAATTTGCAACCAAACCAGAACGTTTCCAGATTTACAAAACGGCCCAGACTTTTTCCAAAATTACAAAATCTGCCTAGATTTTTAATTAATTGTAATTTGGCCTAATTTGTTCAAAACACATCAAGATCAATTCCAATCAATCCCAAATTTGACATACATCATATATACAATAATTATATCATATATATATAAAGCCCCAAAATTTGAATGGGTTAAGAACCCTAATTTCACAAATTACTCAAATTGGACAATTTACATTAAATTGACAACACTTTAATCATCCAATTACCACACCAATCAAGTCTCACTATCATGAAATTAATCAAGAACAATTCTAGGTTAATTATGAATGGCTAATCAACTCTAGAATGACAACTTTAATCTTTAATCAATTTATTAAGCTTAATTACACTAATAAGCAAATAAATTAATTATACATGCACAACACCTTCTAACAAGTTTCCAAAAAATTTAATCACAACCTAAAGGAGTAGAGATATCAATATGGCAACAAAAATTGAAGCCAAGATCAATATAAATATTTTCTAAGTAGAAGAAAGTGAAGAAATACTTACATAATTCCAAATTAAGCTTTGATTTCTTTCTTTGTTCAACCTTTTCTCTCAATTTCCTTTGTAATTAAATTTTGTAACTTGTCTAAGTGATGAAAAAAATGAAACAAAACCATTTTGTATATTTTTTTTTACCTTATTGCCGATTTTGCTTACAAAAATAATCAACAATTAATTAATTTTTGTTCAATAAAAATTGGTCCACATTGTAACAAAATTGAAGATAACTTTTACCTTTAATAAAGTTAAGTAAACTGTGTGCCAATGATATCAAGCCAAATAAAAGATAAATCATTACATAAGATATTTATTTATTTAATTAAATTAATTATTTAACATTTAAATAATTAAATACAAATATCCTAATATATGTATTATATTTACTTTAAATATTGAAATACATATATGTTAATGATATATACATCAAATATCACAATTTGATATTTTATTAATGTGTTTTTAATAAAATCAAGTATTAAATACAAATACACATTAATTCAGAAATGACCGTTAGGTCCCAATTGCATGTATTTTTCGTTTAAAAAAACCGTTAAACGAGTTATAAATAATTGGAATTATTTATAACAGCTGCCATACTGCTCTACGAGTATATTTCATTAGTGAGACTTTCTATATTCAGATATATCTGTCACGAAATCAAATTCCGTGTCCATAATTTACCCACCTATAAATTATGACGAACACAGATAAACTCTCTTAATCATACTGGTCGAGGTCACTGCATACGTATAATCCCTCTGTCACAGGTATCCGAAATATTCCAGAGATATAGATACAACCACGTCAAATCTCTATAGATGTAATCACGTTGACGTTTCTATTAGCAATCCCTCAAATAACATTTAGAAAACCACGGGCCCATGAATTTAACAGATTGCTAATTCCATATTGAATGATTCGGATACTCCTCCGTGAGTACTTCGAAATGGTATATTCATATGCTTAAAATGGTGCTTGGGTGAATGAGAAATTGTTGCTCAAAGTTCACCCATTGGTGTTGGAAAATAAAGAAAAGTAAGCTTGTCCCATATGGGAAAGCTATAGAGTGAATATTATGCTTATATATGATTACTCATATGTAGATGGGTAAGAGTTATAAGGATAGAGGCTCTCTCTACGTGCGCGGGGGGGGGGTGCAAATCAAATCCGAATCAAGCTTGGCTCGTGTGCACCCGCGTGTCCTGCGTACACGAATGCCGGACCAAATTGTGCGGGCCTGGCCCAGCCAATTTTTGCATGTCTCTTTAATTTTTCCAAGTCTTTTAAAGTTCCATAACAGTTGAATTAATGATATTAATCAACTTGGTGGTTACAAGCAATGGAAGGTCTCCCACTCATGTGATTAATTGACATGTTAATTTCCTTTATTTGAGATGTGATTTCCGTTTTTGTGTATACACAACACCAAAATACAGTTCACAAGACAGTGTCGTTTTTCTTTGTTTTTCATCTTATTTGGGAAGAGTTCAAACGCTTTACAGGTTCGTTGGATACGAGTTCGGTGGTGCCCTTACTCGTACGGTTTTTCGTTGTATCCTGGGAAACAATCGTCTCGTGTTCTACTGCACCTACGGTGGGAGGCGAATTTGTTTTAAGGAAATTGTTGGCATCAACAAGCCTCGAATTTCTCTCTGTTTCGTTCGATAATGCACAGCCTCCGTTCTGAATTGTGCCTGTCGCTAGTTCATAATTGCTCAGTTGTATTCGCTCCTTTAGCTTTGTTATTTTCATTATTGTTGCTTAGTTATTACCGATACTTTATTGTACCATCCGTGTTCTATTTTACTGTTGTTCATTGTCCTTTGTAAGAACACAGTAACAAATAAGTTGTAATAGTCTTAAAACAAATCCGACTCTGTGGATATGGAAAACAGTCCAAACACAGTAGATCCGAATATGGCAGCCTCTTCGGCTGGCCAGAATATTGTGGCAGCCCCCGTGGCTGGCCAAAGTGCAGTGGCAGCCCCTTCGGCTGGCCAACTTGCTTCAGCCTCTGGGCTTAATATGGCAGCCGCTGTGGCTAGCCAAGGTGTTGCAGCCTCTGTGGCTAGACAACCTGTTGGACATGTGAGCCATGTCAATACTGCTGCAGCAAAAAACCTGAAAAATTCAGTGGACAGAATTTTAAACGGTGGCAACAGAAAATGTTTTTCTACTTGACCACATTGAACCTTGCGAGGTTTCTAAAGGAAGATGCTCCTGAACCCGTGGAGGGTGAGATTGATATCCAAGTGATCAGTGCGACCGATGTTTGGAAACATTCTGAATTCCTATGTAGGAATTATGTGCTAAATGGGCTGAGTGATTCCTTATACAGTGTGTATGCCGGGATGAAAACAGCAAAAGGACTTTGGGAATCTTTAGACCGAAAATATAAAACTGAGGATGCCGGTACTAAGAAATTTGTCGTAGGCCGTTTCCTAGACTTTAAGATGGTTGATTCCAAAACTGTGTTAAGTCAAGTACAAGAATTGCAAATTATTCTAGCAGAAATTCATGCTGAGGGGATGGTTTTAAGTGAAACCTTCCAAGTAGCCTCGATAATTGAAAATTACCACCTGGTTGGAAAGATTTCAAGAATTATTAAAAGCATAAGCGAAAAGAAATGAGCATTGAAGACTTGGTTCTTAAGCTTAGAATTGAGGAAGATTACAGAGTATCTGACAAGAGAGGAATAACTCATGAGGCCAAAGCAAATGTTGTTGAACATGGCCATAAGAACAAGAACCCTAAAAACAAAGGGTCAAAGATGGGCCCTAAAGGAGGAGTTTCCAAGAAATCCAAATTTCAAGGAAGATGCTTCAACTGTGACAAAATGGGTCACAAGTCTTCTGAGCAGACTGCCGAAGAAGAAAAAGAATCAAGAGGCTAATGTGATGGAAAACATGACTCAAGATGTTTCAGACATTAACCTTTCAGTTGTGGTTTCTGAGGTGAATCTGGTGGGTTCTAACCCAAGAGAGTGGTGGATTGACACTGGTGCCACTCGACATGTGTGCTCGGACAAGAGCATGTTTTCTTCATTTGAGTGAGCCTACTGGTAATGGGGAAAAATTATACATGGGAAATTCAGCAACATCTGAGATTGAAGGTCAAGGCAGGTGATTCTGAAGATGACCTCTGGGAAGAGTTGACTTTGAACAACGTTCTGTATGTACCAGAAATATAAGAGAATTGTGTCTGATCTTGTGTCTGGATCACTTCTGAAAAAGCATGGATTCCGGATGGTGTTCGAGTCTGATAAAGTAGTTTTAACTAAAAATGGGATGTATGTGGGAAAAGGGTATGTAACTGATGGGCTCTTTAAGCTCAATGTAATGGTTGTTAAACCTAAGAATATCAATAAAGCTAGTTCTTCTGCTTATATTGTTGAGTACTCTAATCTATGGCATGGTAGATTAGGACATGTTAATTTTAATTCATTACGGAAATTAATTAACATGAACCACATTCCAAATTTTAAAATTGATAACAAACATAAGTGTGATACTTGTGTTGAGGCAAAACTAACTAGATCATCTTTTCATAGTATTGAAAGAAACTCCGAACCACTTGATCTTATTCATACCGATGTATGTGATTTTAATTCAATACAATCGAGAGGCGGTAATAGATATTTTATTACCTTTATTGATGATTGCACTAGATTTTGCTATGTGTATTTGATGAAAAGCAAGGACGAAGCTATAGAGAAATTTGTTCTCTATAAGAATGAAGTTGAGAATCAACTGAACAAAAGAATTAAGGAGTTAAGAAGTGATCGTGGTGGTGAGTATGTTTTCCCTTTTGAATCACTTTGTGAACAAAATGGAATCATACATCAAACCACAGCTCCTTATTCACCTCAATCCAATGGGATTGCAGAACGGAAGAATCGTACCTTGAAAGAGATGATGAACGCTATGTTAATCAGCTCTGGCTTACCTCAGAATATGTGGGGAGAAGCTGTTTTATCAGCTAATTACCTTTTAAATAAGGTACCACGGAAAGATGCAGGGAAAACTCCTTATGAGATGTGGAAAGGAAGAGTATCTTCCTAAAAATTTCTACGAGTGTGGGGGTGTCTTGCCAAGGTAGTTATTCCTCCACCTAAAAAGGTGAAGATAGGACCAAAAAATGTTGATTGTATTTTCATAGGATATGCACATAACAGTAATGCTTATCGATTTCTTGTGCATGAGTCTAATATACCAGATATTCACAAGAATACGATAATGGAGTCGAGGAATGCATCATTTTTCGAATACGTTTTTCCTTGTAAAACTAATTCGAATTCAAATGTACACAAACGGGTACATGAGACTATCATTGAAGATAGTCAGGACCGAGAACAAATAAATATTCCGAGGATCAACAAGTTGTTGAACTTGAACCAAGACGTAGCAAAAGAGCTAGAACGGAAAAATCATTTGGTCCAGATTTTTTGACATTTTTGCTAGAAAATGATCCTCAAAGCTATAACGAAACTGTAAGGTCAGCTGATGGTGCTTTGTGGAAGATGCCATCAATAGTGAAATTGAATCCATCTTACAAAATCACACCTGGGAGTTAGTGGATCTTCCTCCAGGATGTAAACCTTTAGGGTCCAAGTGGATTTTCAAAAAGAAAATAAAGGCAGATGGATCAATTGACAAGTACAAAGCAAGACTTGTAATTAAAGGTTACAGACAACGTGAAGGTCTTGATTACTTTGATACTTATTCTCTTGTAACGAGAATAAATTCCATAAGGATGATACTAGCGATTGCAGCTTTGCGCAATCTTGAGGTACATCAGATGGATGTGAAAACAGCCTTTCTGAATGGAGATTTAGATGAAGAAATCTACATGGAACAACTTGAAAGCTTTATAGCTCCAGGACAAGGAAAGAAAGTCTGTAAGTTAGTTAAATCCTTGTATGGATTAAAACAAGCTCCGAAACAGTGGCATAAAAAGTTTGATGACACCATGTTAGCAAATGGTTTCAAAATCAATGAGTGTAATAAATGCATTTATGTCAGAGAGACAGAAGTTGGCTATGTCATTTTATGTCTCTACGTTGATGACATATTGATTGTCGGGAGTAATGTTAAAATGGTGAAATCTACCAAGAATATGCTGAAATCCAAGTTTGACATGAAAGACATGGGTTTAGCAGATGTCATTCTGGGATAAAGATCTCGAGAAGTTCTGATGGACTTATTCTTGATCAGTCGCACTATGTGGACAATATTCTTGGTAAATTTAACAATGATAATTCTGTTGTGGCTAGAACTCCTTTAGATGTGAGTCTACACCTATCAAAGAATGGGGACATGGTATATCTCAAGTAGAATACTCTAGAGTGATCGGGAGTTTGATGTATCTATCGAGTTGTACAAGGTCTGATATAGCCTGTACAGTAAACAAGCTCAGTAGATATACGAGTAATCCAGGGGTTGATCACTGGAAAGCAATAGTGAGAGTACTTAGGTACTTACGCTTTACTCGTAATTATGGGTTGCACTATCATAGATATCCAGTTGTAGTCGAAGGATACAGTGATGCTAATTGGATATCTGATATGAAAGACTCAAAGTCTACCAGTGGCTATGTGTTTACGCTAGCAGGTGCAGCTATATCGTGGAAATCCTCCAAACAGACTGTGATAGCCAGATCTACAATGGAATCAGAATTCATTGCACTAGATAAGTGTGCTGAAGAAGCAGAATGGCTTCGAAATTTTCTAGAGGATATTCCAAGTTGGCCTAAGCCAGTGCCAGCAATTTGCATTCATTGCGATAGTCAATCTGCAATTGGAAGGGCACATAACAATATGTATAATGGTAAGTCTAGACATATTCGTCGTAGACACAATACCGTTAGACAGTTACTCTCTACTGGAGTTATTTCGATTGACTATGTAAAGTCAAATGATAACATTGCGGATCCGCTAACCAAGGGTTAAATAGAGAGTTGGTTGTGAAATCATCGAGGGGAATGGGACTAACCCCATTAGATAAATGTTTATTACGAAGGAAAACCCAACCTTGTTGACTGGAGATCCCAAGATCTAGGTTCAATGGGACAACCTACTCGTAAAAGACATAATTGGTTCACTGTGGGGGGTTTACCCTCTAGTCCATTCCTATGGTGAAATGAAATAGTGATGCTCGTATGGATTGAGGTTAAGCAAGGCTTTTAATGATTCTTATGCGTCGGAAATCCGAGCAGAGTATTACGAGATGCTTTTAAATAAGAAATCACCTATGTGAGAGAGAGAGTGTGGGCCGCTTCAAAGGGAATTGTACGGGGCACAATTCTTAGAAACTCTTGCAGAACCAGGTTGATGTTCATGGCCAAAATGAGCATAACAATGAGAACTCAGATGTGTTAGGTAAAACATCTGTGTGATATATGTTCTCCATTTACATGAACGGCAGTACAGTTCAATGACATCGCGTCCACTGTCAGCCAGCAAATGAGATATATTTTCACAAGGGAAGGTTCAAAGGCTGAGGCCTACCTATCCTATGCAGGTGTTGAACCGTTGAACTCTTCTAGGTCAAAATAAAATGTTTTATAAAATAATTTTATTCGACGTTTTTCGCCAATTTCATTCATGTGGGGGATTGTTGGAAAAATGCTTATGCATAAGCATTTTGAGGCTCAATTTTAAGCATGGTCCACTTCGTGTTAGTGGTTGTTATTGAATGATTCGGATACTCCTCCGTGAGTACTTCGAAATGGTATATTCATATGCTTAAAATAGTGCTTGGGTGAATGAGAAATTGTTGCTCAAAGTTCACCCATTGGTGTTGGAAAATAAAGAAAAGTAAGCTTGTCTCATATGGGAAAGCTATAAAGTGAATATTATGCTTATATATGATTACTCATATGTAGATGGGTAAGAGTTATAAGGATAGAGGCTCTCTCTACGTGCGCGGGGGGGGGGGGGGGGGGACAAATCAAATCCGAATCAAGCTTGGCTCGTGTGCACCCGCGTGTCCTGCGTACACGAATGCCGGACCAAATTGTGCGGCCTGGCCCAGCCAATTTTTGCATGTCTCTTTAATTTTCCAAGCCTTTTAAAGTTCCATAACAGTTGAATTAATGATATTAATCAACTTGGTGGTTACAAGCAATGGAAGGTCTCCCACTCATGTGATTAATTGACATGTTAATTTCCTTTATTTGAGATGTGATTTCCGTTTTTGTGTACACAACACCAAAATACAGTTCACAAGACAGTGTCGTTTTTCTTTGTTTTTCATCTTATTTGGGAAGAGTTCAAACGCTTTACAGGTTCGTTGGATACGAGTTCGGTGGTGCCCTTACTCGTACGGTTTTTCGTTGTATCCTGGGAAACAATCGTCTCGTGTTCTACTGCACATACGGTGGGAGGCGAATTTGTTTTAGGAAATTGTTGGCATCAACAGCCTCGAATTTCTCTCTGTTTCGTTCGATATGCACAGCCTCCGTTCTGAATTGTGTCTGTCGCTAGTTCATAATTGCTCAGTTGTATTCGCTCCTTTAGCTTTGTTATTTTCATTATTGTTGCTTAGTTATTACCGATACTTTATTGTACCATCCGTGTTCTGTTTTACTGTTGTTCATTGTCCTTTGTAAGAACACAGTAACAAATAAGTTGTAATATACTTTTGGTTCTCTACTAACCAAACAAATTCAATATTATGGGAGGTTCATTCGAGGAATTAACTTCCCATACTATTCTTCGAATGAAAAATAACCATCAACATATATAATTTTTGAAGCTTATTTTGATTTTATGATACCGAATTTTGGATCTTTGCTCACAGTTTTGTTGATTTAGATTAGGATTTTATTTATTTATTAAATTTTTTGATCTGGACTTCAGCTCACAATTTGGGATTTTATTGTACTACTATTGTTTGATTATTGTATTTAATATTCTACCATTACCCAAAATTAATTAATTGATTGTTTAGGTACGGAAGTGCAAAAACAATAGAAGAGTTTATTCGGGCTGTTCAACAACAAACTTGCTGCTTGTGAGACTAAATAGAACTGAAGTTTAGTTTTGCTTTAAATTTTCATCATTTGGTAACTAAAACTTCTTTTCATGTTTTGGGAGTTTAGCAACACGTACAATTTTATGATCTAATTGTTAACAAGGCCAGGGAAAAATATTTTCAACACATTTTTTTTTTTGATGAGTTTAGCAATAGTGTATAGTTGATGTGCGTCCCCAAGGGGTGTGTGGCTCGGTGGTGTAGGGTTCAGGATCTCACCTTGAGGTTCTGGATCGAATCTAGGGGGTGCACTTCTTGTAAGAGACTGGGACAGCCGGTAGTTTTACCTGCGCCGCGGCCCAGAATGGGTGGTTTGGTGGCGGGGTTTCCATCGTTTCCAAAAAAAAAGTATAGTTGATGTGCTAGATGCATTTCCTTGGGGCCATGCCCCCTGGTGTTAAAAGCCAGCGACTTACCATGATCTGTGTTGGGAAACTTCTGAGGACACGGGGCACAGATCCGGGGATTAGTCGAGGTGCGCGTAAACTGGCCCGAACACCCCGGTTATCCAAAAAAAAAGTATAGTTGATGTGTATTGGTTAACCCGATAAACTTATAATATTGTTTAGTAAGTTTATTGATTAACCTGAAACATTAATCAATAAACTTGCAATATAGACCAATAATTTGAGATTCATTTAATGGTTGAAAATCTGTTGGGGTCTAATCAGAGAGGCGCAGCGGAAGGAGCACAGTTCGAGTGAAATCGTAGTTTAAAATTTTTATACTTACGAATAAATTATTTAATATCCAATATTAATAATTCATTCATACTTCACATGAACATATTTATTCGATATCATATAACGACATAATAATAAAGAAACACCGCGAAACTTTTACGAAAACGTTTTTTTTCCGCAAAATAGCATAAAACGTGTTTCCGGCCGAACCGACCGCCCAATGCTCATGGGGACTGCCCAGGTCAGCCCCTAAAATATTTGGACAGTACGTAGGCTTCCTGAACAGTGACCAGTTCGCTGTTTGGGTTGCCGTTACCCGATAACTCTGTTTTTCACCGTTTTCACGTATTTTCAATCCGTAATAATTTCCGATAAATATTTTTCTTGGGCAATTAAAATAAACTAATTTATTCTAATTACTCAATAAATAAAAACTTAATTTTTATCAGAAAAATCAGATTTATCATTAATTGCAATAAGACCTCAAAAGTTTTGCAATTTAATCAATTTAGTTTTTAAATATGTCAATTACATATTTAATTGATTCCAAATCAATTTCAAAATATTTTTTACAATTTTGCAACAAAACCAGAAACTTTTTCAGATTTACGCAAACTGCCCAGTAAATTTTCCAGAATTACGAACAGCCCCTGAACTTTTCATTAATTGCAATTTGGCCCAATTTGTTCAAAACACATCAAGATCAAATCCAATCAATCTCAAATTTGACATACATCAAATATACATCAAATTATATAACATATATATGAAAAAGCCCCAAAATTTGAGTGGGTTTAGAACCCTAATTTCACAAATTACTCAAATTGGACAATTTACATTAAATTGACAAAATTCAATAATTTAATCATTCAATTACCACACCAATCAAGTCTCACCATCATGAAATTAATTAAGAACAACTCTAGGTTAATTATGAATGGCTAATCAATTCTAGAATGACAGCTTTAATTTTCTAATTAATTTATTAAGCTCAATTGCACAAATAAGCTTTATAAATCAATTATACATGCTAATTACATCCATCAAGCTTTGAACAAATTTAATTACAAACTTAAAGAGTAGAGACATAATCTTAACAACACAATTTGAAGTTAAGAATATTTGAAACATTTTCATGTTGATGGAAATAAAGAAATACTTACTAATTTTTCAAAAATACTTAAGCTTTTCCTTTTGTTTTCCTCCAAATGCTCTCCACTCTTCTTTGCAATTTTTGTTTCATAAACTTGTGTTTTTGCTCTCTGGAAACTTATTGAAAAAATCAACAACTTTTTGCCTTTTGTTTTTCCTTTTACGTAAATGCCATTGATTAAAACAAATAAAAATAATAATTATTTTAATTTGTTTAAATATCATTAGTCCACCTTTTCATTTACTTTAATAAAGCAAATAAATGTGTTCCAATGGCATTAAGTCATTTACAAACTTTAATAAAGCATAAATCATTACAAAGATATTTGTAATATTAATTAATTAATTATCTAACAATTAAATAATAAATATAAATATCTCAAATATATGTATTATATTTACATTAATATCTCAAATACATATATTAATGATATATGTTAAATATCACAATTTGATATTTAATTAATGTGTATTTAATAATATCAAATATTAAATAGAAATACACATTATTTCGGAAATGACCGTTAAGTCCCGATTGTATGTATTTTTTCGTTTAACCGTTAAACGAGTTATAAATAATCAGTATTATTTATAACAGTTGCCCTAGTGCTCTACGAGTACATTTCATTAGTGAGACTCTCTAGATTCAGGCATATCCGTCACGAAATCTAATTTCGTGTCCATAATTCACCCACCCGTAAATTATGACGATCACGGATAAACTCGCTAAATCATACAGGTCGAGGTCACTGCATACGTATAATCCCTCCGTCACAGATATCCTGATTATCCCAGATATATAGATTTAAACGTCGAATCTCTATAGAAATAATCCCGTCGACGTATCACTTAGCAATCTCAAAATAACATTCGGAACTCTCATCCGAAGTATATTATGGCCATAGATTTAACAGATTGCTAATCACAAATGGACTACCTATGCTCTATACACAGAACTGACAGATCATTTCTTGATACACACAGGATATCATGAGCATGAGTCCACACCCAACGAACAGACGGAGGTCTGATCTAAATAGATCGGTGACGTGACTGCCATCTAAGTGTGGAGGATAACTCATATATCAACAGTGGTATCTCAAGTCAAAGAATCACTATGCTACTCAACCCGTGAAGATTCATATTGACGTTGGTGTACCATCTATTAGGAAATCTTCGGTGATCCGTTCAGTATTTATAAAATAAACACCTACACGTCTATACGGGTCTCCCAAGACTCACGGTTCATTGGGATAAACCATCGGACCAAATCCGATATACGACATGTACTGGTCTCAACGGATTTTACTAACCGACCTGTGTAAGCAAATCTTGACCAGGAACTTAATTTAAGGATATACAACTTATAGTGACACTTCCCAATGTCAATTACAAGATATGTTGTAAATCCTAAGGTCTTTGTCTAATTTATATACATATCACTAAACTAGATTTAGTTTCAATCTAATCAATCTAATCGAAATTAGATCGAATACGTATATAAAAGACAAGAGGTGCTTCCATTAAAATAGTAATATTATGGAAAAATATATTGTTCGTATTTATGAATCGAACATAAATACGATCGAGATTGGCTCTCAGAGCACCAACATTAACAATTTCTCCCACTTGCTCTAGTGCCAATCCATGATATCATATACACATCCTAATGTGTATCATATACTCATGGCCCTCAAGAACTCACATAGAGCTCAAGAGGTGGGTAACAACAAGTAAGCCCGCTATGACATGTTGAGTTTGTCCAACAAACACAATCATTACAATCATTTTCCTTAGCAAGCATCATTCATATTTTTGTAGAAACTAAGTTCTACATAAATATGACTCAGATGTCATATCAACATTGTGCTTTAGCTACTAAATTGTCTAAGTATTTATGGATCAAATCCAAAATACTTTATAGACAACCGCAAACACAACACTAATAACAAACTTCTAATCTTCGAGGTCACTATGCAACTTCATAAGTCAATACTTCATAAGTTACAACTAACTCCACTATTGTGGTGGAATCATCTGTGACACTCCCACTGCATCTTTTCTGATTCTTTATGACGTAGACTATCTAACGTCATAATTAGACTCAAAACTAATCTAACCCTAATGTTTGCGAATTTATTCTCCATTAATTAGAAACTCGTTCTTAATATCTCAAAGATAATAAATAACATGTTTCAAGACTCATCTTATGGTCTAGAGGATATCAAAATAACTCGTAACAATTACGATTAAATTGATATCTCTAATCGCACTCAATATAGTATTCATTATGCCATCATCCTATTATGCATAAGATTGATTAGACATTCTAATCAATATTTCTTTCGAAAAAAAGAATCATCATTTACGAAAGATGAATACTATATATAAGACACACCTAACTGTCAAACAGTTATACTAACTATCATACAGATAGTATTGTTGCGTCCAGGAATATCTCACAAGTCTCTTAGTTTTATAACTTACATAAAACTTTATATTAAATATAATAGAGACTACTACCACTGTTTTAAATGAGAAAATAAGACTAAGGTAAACCTTTTTACCTCAGAAACATCTCATTATTACATTAATAATGAGAATGTCATTATGATGTAAAATACTAGAAAGAAATTTGTACGCTCCCACTAACCCTTCAATCTCATATGTATTCTCTATGCTTTGATAAAATCAGACAATCTGACTGATATCAAAATTAGACAACGTAAATTTCCAGAAAGCCGATCCGAGTCTACAATAGACTCTATAAGCTAATATATTAAATTGTAATCTTACCATAATACAAACTCCAGGGCCATTCCAAAACGAACTCTTCAAATTAAGAAATCACAATGGATCTTTTATCTGAAGAAACCATTCAGAAACGCCACTTTGTATTCTTTAGCTAGAATACACAATTTAATATTATCATTAACCAACTGATCTTAAATTGTTTAATTAGTGCGACTACAGACAAGTTTCCTCAGAATCTACAATAGATTACTGAGTATGTCTTTTCTCACTGTCATACTATAAAGGTCAAACCTTTAATAAGCTAACTTTGTTTTTTGTTGCGCAAACCATTTGCACATTTTATGAACGATTCATAATAAAAGCTCAATCAAGTTCCAAACTTGATCGTATTAAGCTATGAACAATCTTAAATCAATGGTCTAATGCTAAATTCCGGAATCGATATCAAATATCATTTCCACTATAAGTTATAGGATAATTTTCTTCGATAAGAAAACAACAAAATCATTAAGTATCAAATACTTTGCTAATGATTCTGACATCCTATATCACTTATGTGGAAGTAATAAAAGGGTATTTTCATCTTATTAATTATGTAGTTCCATTTACAGTTTATCATCGTATGTGACTTCAATAAGTCAAGTCTTTTCTACAATAGTCAACATCCAATGTATTTTTTCGGAAATGACCGTTAGGTCCCGATTGCATGTATTTTTTCGTTTAACCGTTAAACGAGTTATAAATAATCAGTATTATTTATAACAGTCTCCCTAGTGCTTTACGAGTATATTTCATTAGTGAGACTCTCTATATTCAGGCATATCTGTCACGAAATCTAATTTCGTGTCCATAATTCACCCACCCGTAAATTATGACGATCACGGATAAACTCGCTAAATCATACAGGTCGAGGTCACTGCATACGTATAATCCCTCCGTCACAGGTATCCGGATTATCCCAGAGATATAGATTTAAACGTCAAATCTCTATAGGAATAATCTCGTCGACGTATCACTTAACAATCTCAAAATAACATTCGGAACTCTCTTCTGAAGTATACTATGGCCATAGATTTAACAGATTGCTAATCACAAATGGACTACCTATGCTCTATACACAGAACTGACGGATCCTTTCTTGATACACACAGGATATCATGAGCATGAGTCCACACCCAACGAACAAGCGGAGGTCTGATCTAAATAGATCGGTGACGTGACTGCCATCTAAGTGTGGATGATAACTCATATATCCACAGGGGTATCTCAAGTCAAAGAATCACTATGCTACTCAACCCGTGAAGATTCATATTGACGTTGGTGTACCATCTATTAGGAAATCTTCGGTGATTCGTTCAGTATTTATCAAATAAACACCTACACGTCTATACGAGTCTCCCAAGACTCATGGTTCATTGGGATAAACCATCGGACCAAGTCCGATATAGACATGTACTGGTCTCAACGGATTTTACTAACCGACCCGTGTCAGCAAATCTTGACCAGGAACTTAATTTAAGGATATACAACTTATAGTGACATTTCCCAATGTCAATTACAAGCTATGTTGTAACTGTGCACTATGTTGTAAATCCTAGGGTCTTTGTCTAATTTATATACATATCACTAAACTAGATTTAGTTTCAATCTAATCGAAATTAGATCGAATACGTATATAAAAGACAAGATGTGCTTCCATTAAAATAGTAATATTATGGAAAAAAGTATTGTTTGTATTCATGAATCGAACATAAATACGATCAGGATTGGCTCTCAGAGCACCAACCCTAACAAAATCAACATGAAGTGATAGCATTAGACCTGAAACCCTCACAGTTAAACTTGAAACCATAAGTAATATATTTGAAACAATACACTTAACCATTAACCTAAAATATTAATCATTGAACTTGCAATAAGGACCAAATTTGAGATTCTTGTAATGCTTGAAATACAACACGAAATCGATAGCATTAAACATGTAATTATGACCGTTAAAAACTAAAACCAAAGGCAATAGATTTGAAACAATGTATTTCACCATTAACCTAACATTAATCAATAAACTTGCAATATATATATATACCAATAATTTGAGACTCATTTAATGGTTGAAAAATAACACAAAACGATAGCATTAGACCTGAAATAATGACCATTAAACTTGAAACCAAAGGAAATACATTTGAAACAATGCAATTAACCATTAATCTGAAATATTAATCATTGAACTTACAATAATGATCAATCATTTGAAATTTTCTTAATGCTTGAAATACAACATGAAACCGATAGCATCAAACATGAACTCTCGACCATTAAAACTGAAACCAAGGACAATAGGTTTGAAACAATGCATTTAACCATTAACCTGAAACATTAACCAATAAAATTTCAATATAGACCAATAACTTGAGACCCTTGTAATGGTTTAAAAATAACACAAAATTATAGCATTAGACCTGAAACCCTGATCATTAAACTTGAAACCAGAAGCAATATATATGAAATTACTTCTTACTTGAAACTTTGACTATTAAACTTGAAACTTAGCCATTAATATGAAACTCATTTTTTAATTGTATTTTTTCATTTTTTAATTATTATTTTATATTTTAATTATTATTTTATTATTAGTTTAATGTAACAACCGGTTGCAATAACCGGTTGTAACCACTTTTTCAGTTTTTTTCTTTCTTCTTTTTTTTTTTTTTTTTTTTGATTTGGCTGCCAAGAGAGTAATTTTTGTTTTTCATACTTGTATGTATGCATACATACATATACTTTAGCCAAGGCCGTGTATAAAATGATATTCCGTCATTATGTTTGGGGACGGACTGGAAAAGTCAATGAGACTTTGGCATTTTTCATCAAAGAAAAATTGGACATTGTTACACACACAAAAACAAATTGCATTCGTGGTGATTCATTTCATTTCATTTCTTTCGCAGCTCCTAAAGTTTGAGAAAGCGTCAATGTCGGCATCGTTAACGGAGAGTAGTAAACAAGCTGGTGGATATGAATATCCATTCAGCTACGATACAAGTGAATAGAAGAAGAGAATTGCAGCAGTGGTAATGAACTGTTTGAGATCATGCCCATGGCGCCGATCAAAGAAGAGATTGAGAGCATTTCTTTTCATTTGATGTTAATTGCACTGGCAGAGATCATAATAATCAACAAGACATCATATATGTAGCAGTTGGAAGAGTGAGTCCAGCATGGATGCACTTTCATGGACTCTGAGGCATGCTGTTAATCCATCAACTTTGATTTATCTCATTCATGTTTTCCCACAAGTCAAATTCATTCCTTCTCCATGTAAGTTAAAGCCTCTCTCTCTCTCTCTCTCAATTATTAATTTCCCTGACATAGCTTGTTTATTGGAGGTAGCTTGCTATATCTAGAAGATATTAGGAAAAGTCCATGGTCAACCAATGTAATGGTCCAAAATGCCAGCCTTGATATTTTTAAACTTTTTTACATCACATCACATGGTAGTTGCATGAATCACGCAAGTTATTATATATCTCTATATTTAATACTAGGGTGAATTTATTATTTTCTAAAATTTAAAAGTTTATGATACTAAAACACCCTTAATAGAATTTAGGGAAATTATTTCGAATCCACTTAAATTAGACGAAAACATGAAAATATTATAATTTTTGATTTTATCATTTTTCCACCACATATTATAAAATTATAAAAATACATCATATTTCACCCGATTAACTTAAAGTTAGTCGAAAATCCAAAAATATTATAATTTTTGATTTTATCATTTTTCGATGTTATAAAAATATATAAATTCCTATTTTAAATTATACAATATCATATTCCATTTGAAAATTGTACAAAAAAATTATCAATTTTCCACATTAAAAATATGGAAATAAATACACTTTTAAAACTCTATAAAGTTAAAAATATTATAATATTTTCGGATTTTCGCTTAATTTATGATGGATCAAAGATAATTTTCATAAAATCCATCGGACAATTTAATATATGTAAATCTATCATTACTTTTCATACCAATCAAACAAATTAACAGATACCATCATCTTTCTAATCTCTAATATTTTCTCTATTAAACATCAAATTTAATTCAATATAAAAAACAAAATGCTTTTGATTAAACTGAAACATATGACATGAGTAATTTCATCAAAAGTATGGTATGATGCTGTCATTGGTCTTTTGCTTTACAAAATATGAGGCGGAAAGAAGAAAATGATGATGAAATAAACGAAGAGTTGACGGAATAAGAAAATCTGGGAAGGAAAAAAAAGAACAAATTTAACATAAGAAACTCTGTGCGTGCATAAAATTTGGGAAAAAAATAAATAAACAGAAAGTAGAAAAGAAAAAAAAAATTGTCGTCACTGATATTATTTAGATAAAAGAGCGACGTGTACAAGGAAAGAAAAATTATTTAATGATATTATCATTATAGTTGTAAATAGTAAACAAGGAGTATAATTGAGGACAACTTTGGAAATCATTAGTGCGTAGAGTAAGAAATTAATTTTTGAAAATTGTCAAGTAAAAGAATATTTATAGTATATTTTAGAGTATAAATATCCTCAATTTAATATATTGTCATCAAATTATGTCTTATTTATGTCCTGGAATTGAATAGTTTATTTCTTCCTTGGGGACCTTGGGGTGATTGTGATTGATGCTAATTACTTTGTGTTGGATGATAGTGGGGAAGTTACCAAGGAATCAAGTGAATCCAGACCAACTGGAGACTTTCATGGCACAAGAGAGAGGCAAGAGGAGAGAACTCCTTCAAAAGTTTCTTAATGCATGCTCCAATTGTAAGGTACTATATAATTAAAACACAAAATTCTAATTGTGTGATAGAATAAGTAAATTAATATTGCTTTATGATCAAACAGATCGAGGCAGATACTATGCTTATTGAGAGTGATTTGGTTGCCAAGGCTATTTTGGACCTCATACCAATTCTTAACATCAGGAAACTGGTTGTTGGAACCACAAAATCCAGTCTAAGGTTTCATTTTGATTCCACATATTTCAACACCATGCTCATCTTGTTGCTGTTTCATTCCATCTTATTTCTCATGTAGGAAATTCAAGTCCAGAAGAGGAAGTGGGATGGCTGATCAGATACTGCATAGTGCACCAGAAACTTGTGAGATCAAGATAGTATGTGAAGGAAAGGAAGTGATGGACCAGATTATTAACGACTCCCCCTGTCCACCTCCACCTCCACACAACAATGCCCACAACAGTCCCAAGCCTTCAGAAGAAAGCAATGATTCTTTCTCATGCATGTGCTTCAAGATCTAATCCAGTTACAGTTGTGAGACTCCTGTTTGAGACTCCTTTCTCTCTCTTTCTGTGACAGACACATGCCACCAATAATAAAGATTTATATCAGCTTTTTGACCTTGTGCACAAGTAAATCTTTTCTCTTATTTAATTAGCAATTTCCCATCATTTCAAGCAAATTTTTTTTTTCCTAATACATCATATAAAGCTCTCCAAACTTCTTGATCACTTGACTTCAGAGCTACTACACAAACCACTGCAATACAGCCCACTGAGAAATAGCTTCCATAACAAATGTCTCTGTACAAGCGACTGTTAACCTATATTTAACACACCAAATTTGTTTCTAATACCCCTAACGGAGAAGCGTAATTTCCACTGCACATGCTAGTTCAAATAATTGAAGCCCCTAAAAGACAGTCTAAGCAACACCAACGAAATACAGATTTAAAACTGTTTACTAAGCCAACAAAAAACATACATAAACTTCCTCATTATCTGTCAATAAGAAAAGACTTTATCCTCTGTCAACAACCCTTGAGATGTTCAGAACATTTCTTTTCCTTATAGAAACAATTTGCAAATGGTAATCAATACCAACTCTCACTAAAAGAAATCAAACTCAAGATAATTATCAGAACCTTTATGATTAGGAGCAGCCATTGTTGGGGCTGTCTTTTCACTTGATGATGTTGGAGCTGGTATTCGCTCGATCTCAACTGGCTTTGGGATTTCAGGTGGGGCGGTACAGCATATCAACGCCCAATTTACACCTTCAAAGCAAGGGTGTTGCTTAATTTCAGTTGCACCTCGCTTATATGCCAACCTATGCTGCGGTTCTTTTTACAAGCAACCCTCTTATGAGATCCATTGCTGCAAAACTGACAACAGGTGATTCTGGAAACTTAAGAGGCTGACCCACAACATTGAACAATGTGGCTCGGTTACCGGAACCTTTAAAAGGGGTTTTACCGAACAAGAGTTCATACAGAAAGATCCCAAAAGTCCACCAATCAACAGCACTTCCATGACCTTCACCTTTGATGATCTCTGGTGCCAAATACTCGTGGGTTCCAACAAATGACATAGACCGGGCTTCAGTAGGCTCTGCTATGAGCTCAGGTAACGGGCTGACTTGGTTTCCAATTTCATTTTTAGGTATTCTTTCCTT